>JBAMBQ010003654.1:0-80863 GCA_037044495.1 Stegana nigrithorax
TTCTCTCCCTGTATGCTTCCGGTCGTACCACCGGTATCGTTTTGGACTCTGGTGATGGTGTCTCCCACACTGTCCCCATCTATGAAGGTTATGCTTTGCCCCATGCCATCCTCCGTTTGGATTTGGCTGGTCGCGATTTGACCGATTACTTGATGAAGATCTTGACCGAGCGTGGTTACTCTTTCACCACCACTGCTGAGCGTGAAATCGTTCGTGACATCAAGGAGAAGCTCTGCTATGTCGCTTTGGACTTCGAACAAGAAATGGCCACCGCTGCCGCCTCCACCTCATTGGAGAAGTCTTATGAACTTCCCGACGGTCAGGTCATCACCATCGGTAACGAGCGTTTCCGTTGCCCAGAATCCCTGTTCCAGCCTTCATTCTTGGGTATGGAATCTTGCGGTATCCACGAAACCGTCTACAACTCGATCATGAAGTGCGATGTTGATATCCGTAAGGACTTGTATGCCAACATTGTCATGTCTGGTGGTACCACCATGTACCCAGGTATTGCTGATCGCATGCAGAAGGAAATCACCTCCCTGGCTCCATCCACCATCAAGATCAAGATCATCGCTCCCCCAGAACGCAAATACTCCGTCTGGATCGGTGGTTCCATCTTGGCCTCTCTCTCCACCTTCCAACAGATGTGGATCTCGAAGGAAGAATACGACGAATCTGGCCCTGGCATTGTCCACCGCAAGTGCTTCTAAGCAGTTACTTGCTCTACAACAACATCTACCATCTCTATGCTATCATCAGTATTGCACTTGTCTTCTATTAACGTTGGCAATTGCATGCTGTTGCTTGCATTTGGTAGTACAAATTGTGAAAACAACAACAACAACAACAACATCAAATGCCTTCAGAGATGCCCGCCCATTTGTTTTTTGAATGTCATTTAACCAACGCCATCTTTGGTTCCAGATTATTTTTTTACTGACTGAACTATAAAGAATTTTGAAATACGACCTCTACACTTGTTTTTTGTCTTTACCGTAAATGTTCGATAAAATTTTTTTTTTTTTTTGTATAGAAGATGATCAAATGGGGTCTATTGCCATGACATGTAAAATAATCTAATGATTTTTATGTAATTTTAATTAAAACAATTTATAATTATTTATAAAATAAAATTCAAATGATTTTTTTAGATTTAAATTCGCCCAATAGAGTACTCCAGCTGGGTGGTGGGGTGGTGGGGGTGGTGTGGGTGCTGTTGTCTAGGCTTGCATTGACGGGGGTGTAGTCGAGGTATAGCGCACGCCTCTTGGCCAGCTCTTCTTGCCGTTCTCCTTTCCCTTGCCTTGTCTTGTCTTGTCTTGTCTTGTCTTGTTTACTGCGGACATCCGCTCTCTCTTTGCTCTTGCATTAGATCAAACTATTTTAAGGTCATTCAAAAGCTCATGCCGGGGATACAATTTCACGCCTGAGCACACGTCCATGCATTCATGGTTCCAAACAGATATTAATAGCTACTATATAGCCAAAACATATCTACACCAAAAGCTTTGCTGAGTTTCTTTTTTTTTTTATTATTTTTAAATATTTTCTTTTTTTTTTTTTTTGTATTTTTATTGTTTTTAAGTTTAAAATTAGTACGCATATTAGAATATTGTGTATGCTATAAGAATCTGCGTTATACACAAAATATTCCATACGGTTTATTTATAAATCTTTGTTTTTCGAAACAAACATTCGTCGAAGATTATCGAAGCAGAACTGTCCGATCGTGTGGTGGATCTGCATTGGATCCAAGAGAAGGGGCCGTTATAAATAATTCGTTATGCGCATTTGGTAGCACAGATATCCAACTACAACACAAAAACGAGGCCAATATTCAGCATGTGATGGTGTAAAGTGTACTGGAATTTCATTTCATTTACTCTTTATTATTTTTTTTTGTTAATTTTTTTTTTTTTCTTTCAAACATTCGCTGTTTTGGCATTGTAATTTTTAATTAATTGCAAATAAATTTCAAGCAAATGTTCAACAATTTTACAAATGCCTTCCGCTTAGTCTGTGAAAAATTACATTACAAATTTGATGCTGTCGATTTTTGCCAATTTTTATGTATAATGCAAAAAGTTTTTTTTTTTTAAATATTTGTATTAATTTTGCAATCGTTTTTGAATACATGTGTCACAAGAATGCAGCAAGCACCTCAGCCAGATGTCAACGATTGTGAATAAAAACAACAACAACAATAACAGCTACATGGCATAATTAATTTGAGATAGAACAACTGCAGCGTATTTTTCATTTAATAATTAATTAAAGTTATGCATTAATGATACAATATTTATAGTTTTCAGGTTATAAAAATAAGGTGTAAGCCAGTAGGCACTCACAGTGTGACGTCACATTTCTTTTGACAAGTAGCAACTTGTAAATGTTAACTGTCAATTAGCATTCATCACGTTTTGTTCCCATTGTTTTTTTTTCGCATTAACTTTTTGATTTTTTTTTTTTTTAAATTTTCTTCGACAATTCATTTTTTGCTATATATATATGATTGTAAAATTCTTCTGAATTCTGAACAACAAATATTGTTATATTATTATTGTACAGAGGTATGGACTGTATGAATATATGCTGCAGATTTAGCTATAATGCTTTGAATGTAAATGCATAAGAATATAAAAATCATAAACCTATGTAATTTTTGCCAATTTTTCTCAAGCGAATTATTTTACGGCACTATGCACAGCAACAACAACAACAACTGGCAACCAGCAAGAGGAAAACTTCCCGTAATTGCAGAATCAGGCCAACCCTTCGGTTCAGCCCACTAATCAATTTGCACAAAAACAAAAATAAACACGCACACAATGCAAATATAATAAATAAAGTAAAAAAAAAAAAAAACCAAAAAATCACAAATCAGAAAACAAAAACAAGCACAACAAAAAAAGCAAAATCGATGCGATTTAATGCAATTTCGAAATAAATTTTTATTCAAATTCAATTTATAAAATTCTAAAGTAAAGCAAAAAAAAAAAAAACAAAAACAAAAAACTGAAAAAAAATAAAACAAAAGCAAAAACTCAAAATGTCGTGCGAGGCGAGCATGTATAACGGCATATGGTCAATTAGTTTAGGTAAATTGAAGCAGAAGCAGAAGCAGAAGCGGCAATACAATGAAATCCTTGAGATGCTTATATTTGAATTTTCGAGTGCAAATCCTTACCCATACAGACATACACACACATGCATGCACGCCTGTCTGTATGTCTGTCTGTCTGTCTCATTTGCACTCCTTTATTTCGCTGAACATTGTTTTCACATCAATTACTATCGATGATGATGTTGATGCCGATGCCGATGCTGATGCTGCCGATGACGATAATAAATTTGAAAATAATGTTGAGAGGACGATTTCGGCATTGTCCTCAACGCACTCGAGCGTGTTTAAGTGTTTCGTTGTTTTATATGTTTATTAAATTTTGAATTTAGGCGATAATTTATTTCATCAAATATATTTCATTAGCGAATGCCCTGCGTGCCCTGCATGCCCTACGTTGTTACGCATTTTCTAGCTGTCTTTTATCTCATCAATTATATATATGTGGTTAAGCAGCATAAGACTCCATTAAAAACTTGTCATCCCTGTTCTGCTGTCAAAATAAAAAAATTGCTTCAAGCTGCTCTTGGCGTCTTAAAGAAAAAAAAAATTGGATGTAGCAGCAATCTTTAGCATACGAATTGGCAGCGTAGAGTGTCTAATGTGCACAAGAGAGACCGGCATGCGCTTCTAAAAGGGCAACAGAACGTCACTCGCTTGTGGGAAAATCATAGTAAGTAAGCGTATAACTAAGTAGACATGTGAAACCACTTTGAGTATTATTAAATTTGAAAACAAAATTGAATATGCAAGCAAGTTGTGCGAAATATATTTAATTATTGGAAATAGTGTCAGAGTTTCAAGGGCAAACAGTGCTAATCAATGAAGCGTTGCACACGCGCTTAAGTGCAACACACATGGTCCAGACAATTGCAAACACTCGCACTCACACGCACACTCGCACACAAAAGGACATTATATGCGGGCGTTCATTTGGATTTAACAGCTATGCGACGAACAAAAAGAGAAGGAGAAGAATCAAGTGCAAAGTACTTGAAATAAAAATATAATGAATAAATGAAACATAATAAAAAAAAAGAAAACCACACAACTGCACACACACACACACACATACACACACACATACATATATATATATGTAGCAAAGCCGTGAAAGCCTCACATTTGTGACAAATTAGCAAGCATTTAGTGTTAAATCAAGCACATAATTACTTTCCTATTCTCACACACAAACACACACCAGCACACACAGGCACAGACCGAGCGAACGTTCGTACATTCACATGAGTTTATTTTCACAGCACTTTTGCGCTGATAATTTCAGACACGAATTTTTCCCGAGTGATTTGTGCGTGCAAGCGTACACACATGCACACACACATACATACATACATATGTGCAGAAGACCAACACAGAAAAAAAAAAAAAAAGTGTACAGAAAAAAGGCCACACGTACAACCTTTTCTTGCCGACAAAGACTGCGAGACATGGCATACTCGTACATAGAAGTATGATGAAACTGTTTGAATGCTTTTGTCACCTCAGGCAACACCTTTCGCCGACGCTCGGCCGGCTTACAGCCGAAAGTATTTGGCTAAATAGCTACTAAATAGCCGCATTATGCTCACTAATTTGCAGACACTTGAACGTAGCTAAAATGCTTCGGCATCTATGGGCATTTCGTTGCTGGCTTACTCGAGCGCACAATGGCAACTAGGCTACGTTTGAAGTGTGGCTAGTTAAGTGCGACCTTTGTCCAGACACAATTCGTATTGGCCGGCTAATGCCAACAGTTGGAGAGTGTAGCTCTTTGTCAAGCTTGCTAATGACACCGACAATGCCAATAATTAATTTGCATGCATTTACTATTTGTTATTACTATTATTTTTTTTTTTTCATGCACTTTTTGTACAATTTTTCTTACAATTTTAAGTAAATTGTAGACGATTTTTTCTCAACATGCTAAGCTAGTCACAAGGCAGCTTGAGTGCATGAAATATTTTAATTCCTCACACCTGCTATTGCTGCTGATGATATAGAAATTGATTGCATTGATTTGTGTGGCAACTCTCCAGTTCCTACATATGTATGTATAATGCAAGCAGCGCTGTGCCACTCTACACATAAGCTGTGCATGGTAGGCAACTCTCCAACGGGATTCCAACCCCGCACCTTATTATGCATTAGCGCTCAATACACACAATCGAATTGTGCCTAATATTTAATTGACTCAACTTAAACTAAAAGCACTTGAGTGGGCATAATTTTGTACAAAATATATTTCAACATTATTTGCTTTCCATCGCAAGTTGCTGCACAACCAACCCCTAACAATTTTTACTTTGCTAAGCTACACGACCTTTAACCAAAGAACTCTCAATTATTAGAATCAATTAACTCGCATTTATGACTTTATTTTACGCTTTTTCAGTTTCATGGCGAATTTTTTTTATTTTTTTTTATTTTTATTTTTTATTATCGTTTCTTGCCAATACCCCATGTCAATGGTTGTGTTGACTCTTTCATGTGCACAAAAATTTACACATAAATTGCGTAAAGTGCAATTTATTCTGCCCTAACACGTTTACACAGACGCAGACAACGCGGCGGCATAAGCGAGATGATGGCAGCCAGTTTGTGGACCATCTACCGAAGCCAACAAGGCAAACCAAACCAAAGCAGACATGGCAACCAGCCAACAGTTGAAAGCATTCACGCATAACCCTTTTGTTCGTTACCATACCATACCTCATCGTACCTCATCATACCACACCATCGCATACAGGCAGCGAGTTGAGTTTGTGCGTTGCCACCTCCCCACATAGCAACAGTGCTGGCAAAGCTCACCACGTCAGCGACGTGTATTTGACTACCCACGACACTCTCTTGTGCTGCATGTTCTGCATTTTTTTCAGCATACTCGAATAGGCACAATTTCTTCTTTTTTTTTTCATTTTTTTCATTTTTGGTTTTGTTTTTTTTTTTTTTCTCTCTGCACAAAAATGCAATCAAATGCGACGCTTTTTATTCTGCCTGTCAAAAATTAAAATCAATCAAATTATGTTGCCTTGTTCTGGTGCAGTTTTTCCTTTGGCGAGTTTTCGCATTTTTGCGGTGGGTGGTTAATTTAACGGCGATTGAAGTATTAATGGTACATCCTCAATTAGTTTTATTTTCATATATTTTTTTTTTTATGGTACCCTTACATGCGTATGCATGTGTGCATGTGTGCGTGTGTGTGTGCGCTTTGTATGTTTGTGTGTTTGTGTAAAATCTGCATGCAAAGCCGCTTTGATACAGCAAAAGTTTGTAGCCATGCCAATAGCCTGCAACCCTCAATTGTGGCCACACGATGTTGTAATATTGTGTATAAACTTTCTGATTAGCGTTGATAATACAAAGCTTAGTCATGTTTACTGCACGTTTAAAAATAAAAATACTATAAAAATGCTCTACTTGGCTGACTGTCAGTCAGCATCGTTTCAGGTTTTTTCTTCTTTGTTTTTTTTCTTTGCTTTTTGTTGATTTCAGTAAAGCGAATGAAGTAATTTACATATGAATGTTACTTTCATGCACTCGAGTTGAGCAAAAACTACTGCGGGAACGGCGGCTGCTGCTGGTGCTCACGACGACATAAAAAGCAGCAGCAGCAGCACGGCAGCAGCAGCAGCAGGATAATGAACTACATTTACGTCTCAGGTAAAGCAAAGCAGAGTATGGAATTATGCGCGCTAATTTGTGCGGTTTCACTTTGAAACCCAATGAAGAAGAAAATGTTCCAAGTATTCGCTGCGTATGCATGCAAAATAAAAAAAGAAAAAACTTAAATGAAATGAAATGAAAGCATGTTGGAACAAAAAAAACAAATTGCTTGTGTATGTGTAAACACACAATGTTAGCCACGCCCACTTTGGCATAATTCAACTTTTAATTTAAACGGAAATTTAGGGGCATAAACTTTTGCGTTTTCATGTCAGATTAAATTCATTGCTACGGATTTTAAGACCATCTACAATATAATACCAGACATTATATAATATCGAAAAGAAGAAGTAGAAGAAGAAAACTGCTTAGCTCGATTTCTTATGCACAATATACGAATTAAGCTGATCTGTAGGGCTTTAAAGCCAACCTTACTGTTGTCTCAAGATTCTAAAATGCATAACCATAACCGAACAAAGTCTCTAGACAATTGAGTCACTATGTCGAATTTAAATGAAGAATTCGCATGAATCACTTAAGAGTTGAGTTTAGTATGGGAATGTCCTTATAAATACCGCAGCTGAGCTAAATGTGAAATAAAAATCAATTTTGAAAAGTACAAATAAAAATTGAAAACAAAATCAAAGGAAATTCGCAATTATTATAATGTCTGAATAATAATAATAATAAGAGAAAATGTGAAAAGTGCAAAGAAAATTGCTGTCAATTTCCTAACACAATTTTCTTTGCTTACCAACCAAACCCTGAATCTGCTTAACAGACAAATGTCAATTGAATAGAAAATAAAATCATTTGATTTTAACTGAAGAGCAAAAGCGAAGCACAGAGAGCGAAAGAAGTGAAAGAAGCAACGAAACAAGAACCAAATGGCAATGAAAGGCATTGCCAGAGAAGAAGCACAACAGGCGGCTCAAACTTTGCAATTTGCGACGCCTTTCCGGTTTCCGTCAACCACAATGGGCGACGGACCAAGGAAGGCAGAGCCACTCAGCTCCTGCCGCTGCTGCTGCTGCTGCCCCCGTAACAGCCACAGCCCACAACACGAGCAGCAGCGACTGTCTCCGCCACAGCCTCATTGACAGTTGAATTGTCATCAATTCCGTTTGATATTTCTTTTTATATAATTAGACAATTTTTTATTGCAAGTTCTTTGCTCGCTCAACTAGACGCCAAGTCCCTTTGCCGACGCAACGGAAGCAAGCGAACAGGCCAGGGGTGCCGACTGGCTCAATGCCAATTTGCGAAGCATACTTTGCGGCGTAAATTTGTCTATGCTAAACGATCAATGACACTTATTACATTTAAGAGGCCTTTTGAGTTGATTAAATCAAGTGAATTAATGTTCAATGACCGAATGACATTTCGCCTTGAATATATAATACAGAGTCATATAAAATTCATGCGATTAGCCACATTTGTAAGTTGCTATGTGCAATTTTTAATTATTTTTTATTATTAATATTAAACCTTGTGAGCAGAAGTTATCTTGACTTTTGCACTTTTATTATGCTGCCCAAAGTCTGTAGATGTCAAGCGCATTGCCGTAAGATTTTTATCCAGCAGGATAAGCAGAAGGGTAGACTGGGCCAATTGAGCCGATAATAATAAAAACAGTTCTATGCAAGATCAGCCTTATTAAACATGCCGCCGGCTTTCTAAATCGCAGCAGTCGGACAAATGCACATGGGTCGCATTATTCTCATAGACACTTGACATTTATGAATGTTGATTTGATGAAATTTTATAAAAAAAAAATAAAAAAACAAATATATAATTTTAACTAAATTAGCCTTGCTTTATTACTTGTCTAGAAAAATTATAGTTTGGCATAATTCTTTCGTAGATTTTTTGTTGTTTGTCATAGTTTTTACAAAAAAGAGAAAAAATGCCGGTTTTTCCTGGCCGTGACGCTGCTGAAGTGATCGAGTCCATAGACGATATAGCAAACATAATGGGCAAGCAGCAGCAACCAACATATAAATGTAAATCATGGGTATATTAAAAAAATAAAACCATTGCAGAGAGCACTCGGCTGGCGCGTTCTACAGCTGTTCTGCAGCATTTGGAAAAGCTAACGGAACCGGAGCGCGAAATGGGCCTGCAAAGCGGCTGTCCAGCATGCATTGCGCACTCTTGGTCGTAGATGCTATGACAAAAGCCAAAATCGACAAAAATTCTAAATCAAATTAAAAAAGGTAAACTCAGTTTGGGCAACAGGACACTCACACAGGATACAAGACACAATTAAATTGTATGTAAAACTAAGCATTGGCAAGCATTGCCAGGAGGCAGCTAACACCTGCTAACGTGTGCATGTGTAATTAAATCAATAGTGAATGTCACGATAATCAGACACAGCAAAAACAAAATAAAAAAAAATAAAAGAAAAAAATAAATAACTTGAACCCAATATAAACGCAACTGAAATACTATATCAACACAAACAAAACACTTGTAAAAGACAAACAATTCCAGACAGACAGAACAGACAGACAGACAGTCGGACCGACCGCTTTCGGGGTTAAACTCACCTTGAAATTAGTCAAAACTTAATTGACATTTGGCGCGCACACCCGCACACTCGCACACGCACATGCACAGAATAACAGCAACAGTAGAGCGGCAGCACAGAAGGTAACAAAACTAAAAACAATTTACGGAAATTTAATTAAAATCAAATACTTTCGCTAACCAGCCAGCAACGGCAGCAGCAGCAGCAGCGACAAGAGTCGGCAATGAGTCGCTGGTGAGTCGACATGCGGCATGCGGCATGAGGCATGAGGCATGAGGCATGAGGCATGCGGAAGTGCATGACAAGGGGGCACTCAGGTGTGACTTAGTTCCAACCCATTCGGCGGCATATGCATGCGCATACTCATATAGTCAGTTGCCTACATTCGCATGTCTGTCTGTCTGTCTGTCTGTCTGCATGTGTGCCTCTGCGTGTGTGTGTGCTTGCGTGCATGTGCGTATGTGTGTGTGTGCGTCTGTCGTGTCGCTTAATAAATAAATAAATTGTAAACAAAGTTTAACACCAAAACACACATGCAACGCCCGTAGCACCCTCAACTAACCAACATAATATCACTTACACCTTCATGGACCTATATTTACTAATGTTTTTTTTTTTTTTTTAGTTTTTTCGTGTTTCTCCTTCGCTCGCTTTCTCTCTCTTTCGCACGCTCGGTCGCTTTTTTTATTAATATAATTTATCGTTGTGTGGTAGAAAAGGCAGCTGCTCGATTTCACAACGTTTGCACATTGCACTCATTTAATTTAATCGCATTTTGTTTTTTTTTTTCCAAAATTTATTTATTATACAAATTTTCTCATAATTTTGTTTATTTAGCAAATGATTATACGTGTATTAGAAAAAAGCTTATCGTGAGCTCACAAAAAAAAAAAAAAAAAAAACAAAATATTAAAATACACACACAGGCATGCGAAAAATTATTATATTACAAAGTATATGCGTATTAAATATGTAACCGAGTGACCATACTTGCTAAAGGCAAGACAAGCGACTTCACTACTGTAGGCAAATGCAAAAGTGTCCTCGAATATCTTACTTCGTCTCTTAATCTATAAAATTGCAGTGTTACGAAGTGCCTGAAGCCGCCCAATCGATTTCAATGAAATTTTGTGAATATGTAGGGTTGATTCTAACTTAAGAAATAGGATTAAAATTGGTTAGAAAATACTGCTGTAATAGTTTAATTAGTACGGCTGTAATGACTGCTTATATATTTCGTAATACAACAACAACAGGACTTACTAATTTAATATATAAGGCAATGTTTGTGTTGGCAAGAGAGACACAGAAGTTGCTGATATTGAAATGTTGACCAAACAAACTAGAAGCCTATGTGAAGATATAGTAATAAAACAAGCCAACAAAAGTTGGCTTTACTATGATTTTCTAAGAACTTATTGACTTGACCTTGCATGTGCCGTTGAAGTAGAAAATGTCTAAAGCAAGTTATTTCTAATTGTGATGTAGTTAAGTTTCTTATACGAGTATTGAAGTCATGGGCACTCAGCTTAGCATAATTTTGTTGCCGGCTGACAACAACAACAACAACAGCAGCAGCAAAGCAGAGCAGAGCAGCTGATATAGCATCGAATGCATACCTGGCCTAATCAAGTTAATCAAGCATGAAACCATTTTTGCAATTATCTGTAAGCGTTTGTCCCATTGCCAGCACAACATTGCTCTTTATTTAATGTCAGTCTGACCAACAGCAATTGCAACAACAACAACGACAACAACAACAACAAAAGAAAAATCAATGATCAAAGGAGCACGAATTAAGTGCAGCAGTTGAGCAAATCAGCTGCCATTGGCAGGCAAGAAACGCCGCATCTGATAAACGCAACACAGCTTAGACGCCTTCAAGTCATCAACACGCATAAGCGTATGCCAACATGGGCTCAAGTAGCGACGCTTGTCCTTCGAGTCCTTCGTGCTCTGTGCAGCGTACTCACTGTGGCTGTCGACAAATGCTGAAGATCACGATGCGGCTTTTGTAGGGCCGGCTTTGAAATGTCGCCAGGCATTGACAAAGAAAGTATCATGTTACCTAAAACGTTTGTTTTCCGTTGTTTGTTAGGAATATCCTGTCGGAAACTGTTACAAATCTGCCTTGGCATTGTTTTGCTATGCTTTGATTTGCTTTGCGGTATGTTGACAATTTGTCTGCATTCTTCATTGCTTGTGTTGGTTTTTTTTTCTTGTTTTTTTTTGTTAATTTTATTTCATTTCTTTTCTTCTGCTCTTACACTAAGCGCAATCAATGATCCTCCTCAACTGAGGTACTACATATGTATATAAAATTTGTGTGCGCCATTTTTTCAAATGAGTTTCAAATTCTCGCTTGACTCCTGCAGCGTGTTTCACTGACAAATTGCTGCAATTATTGGTTTTTGTCGTTTAAATATCTGAGGGCGTTGCCGTTGTTTGTATATATTTGTAATATATATATATACATATATAATTCTCATATACGCTATGCGAATGTATTAAATTGAAATTGTCTGCCGGCACTCATGCGCTGGCAAATTAAGTTTCAAAGCAAATAATCCAAGTGATGCCGAGCAAACGCTGAATGCAAGAATTAACAAAGAACTGCATAATAGACTGCAAATGAGACAAGACGCATAATTATTTGGCTAGCAACTTTTGATGAATTAAATAATTTCTTAAGTGTTGTCGTACTCAGAGCTACCTCATCATCAGCATCATCAACATCAACAACAACATCAACGACAACAACAAGAACAACAACAACGTCATCATCGTCAGCAGCATAGTCAGCGACATCGCCATCGTCTTTGCCATACACTATGCGCCATTTCTCAGTTCCCAGTTCACAGTTCTCATTTGTCATTCGTCATCGGCCTCGATGAAGTTGAAAATAAAAAGTGTATGGCTGCAAAAAAAAAAAAAAGAAAAAATAAGAAAAAAAACCCATTCAGCGAAATGAAATCTGACTTAAGCAGCATTTGAGCGGATTTAACTTGTTTAATTACCGTTGCATTCAGTAGACGCTCATTATGCCAAGCCACAGGACTACTCACGGTAGTCAGTCACACACACACACACGCACACACACACACACACAAGCGTCAAGCGACGAAGCGACGACCGAATCTATGCTACGCAGCGTAGATGGAACATTTTGCAGTGTTAACTCAAAAATGTTGCCATTTCTCAAGTGTACGCACCGCACCCCTCGCTGCGCGGGTAAGCACTCGAAGCGATCTCATTTTCGGAACAGTTACCATTTTAATGCGTTCAAGTAATATTTCGAAATTGATTTTCATTTCATTGTTCAGCTCAAGATGTTCAAAATGGTCTGCGGCCAAATACTTAGCAAATAATACAACAACAACAAAACAAAACAAAAAAAACAAAATATTGAATTGGGGTTGATCAAAATTATAATATATTATTTTTTAATAAAAAAAAAATTATTAAGTAGTCTTGCCAAGAACCCAAACAGTGCAATGGGCACAGGTGCGTTTCAGTTTGGTTCGGTTTGGTTTGGGCCCAAGCAAAAAAATCGACACATAATTCTTATTTTACACATTTCGTTGAGTCTCTAAAATTAACGTGTAATATGTAACCGTGTGTTAGATGAGATCGAATCTCGCATCAAGTTATATTATATATATGGGAAATATTTTATACAGCAGCTGTAAAGTTTTCTTATCCTATATCGAGTTATGGAAGGCATATCTGAAAATATATGCCACTTATAAACATAGTATCCTTTAGTTGCTCAACTCCTTGAGTATTTTCATACTCTGGTATAATTTCTTATAGTCTGTACAGAGACTGCAATGTAATATGGAGGATTTGCCTTGGAATCGAATCGCATAAAAGCATCATAACATATTACATGGCACAAAGGTTTATTGAGTTTAGAACCCTTTTGCGAGTAGTCCTTTGTTAGAAGTGTCAAAGGGCGCTGCACGGCATTGAAGTCGCTACTTGGCACTCGATTTGCAGCGGCATGTGTGCGCTTTGGCAGCTAAGGCCACTTGATAAATTTCATATATTTGTAGCCCGCAGAGTGAAAATACTCGTACACATTTAATGTGACGCAAAGGTAAGTAAGTGCACACTTGCTGCAAATAACGGTACACGCCTCCTGGCGTGCATTCGCATTCTCTGTAGCCGACCAAGAGTGTTTGGACAAATAAAATACTCCAACTTATTGAATTTCGGCTAATAGACATGCCAAGGCAGCGGCAGCGGCAGAGACAGACACAAACGCAGACGCAGCATCAGAGCCAAAAGAGCCATCAGCAGCAGTTAGAGTGCGATGGCAGCACAAACATTGACAGACACAGACATAGCAAAAGGAACGAGAAAAACCTACAGCACAAAGATATTCGAGGGATATTTGAATTTATGCTATGCGCCTGCTGCCAAGCACTTTTATTTGACAAATCCTTTAAGTCGCGTTCTTTTGATTATTATTTGCACAAGGAATTTAATTTCGACATCTTAATGCATGAAGAAATGAACATACGTCAATGAAATGAAATGCGCATACAATATTTCCAAAAGCGCACAAACATCAAAATCAAAATCAAAAATCTTCTTACAAAATTACCAATCAAAATGCTCAAAACATATATGAAATGTACTTAGGGTCCCCATATGGAAATTTCAGTTATCTAACTGTCATTGACTTGACTTGACTTCATATTTATGATATGTTTGTACTAAGATAAAAAGATCGAATCTAGTCGGAATCTATTTGCAATTATAGACGTTATGGCAGTCGCAGTTCTGTTCAAACCCTAGGAAATCTCTATTTAGTAAAAACAGTCCTCAAGAGTAGAAATGCGATTCAGATTCTGTTCCAGTTTCACATAAACACATCACTATAGAGCAGTAGATTCTTATATCTTCGTTGAGAATTAATCGTATGCAGTTCAGTGCTTGATAAAGTACAACTTCTCTTGGCTCCTAGACCCACCGTGCATGAGATCACAGAGGCAGCCAATTAAAAGCCAAACTTCGTCACCCCCAAAGTGCTGCGAAATGCTTGCGGAGTTTAGGGAACGTGCCCCCCATGCTATGTGAGCCATTTTTCAAAATTTTTTACTTCCCTCCCCCGCTACGGTGATCAACCTTAGTACAAATACGAACCAGTATTTTGACCAAGCGTGTTATTTTAAATGCCCCCCTCACCCGCCCAAACAGGTCACGTAGTAGCTGAGGACCTATGCATATATTATCAAAGCTAATTTAAATGCACGCGGTAATGAAATGTATGTTGAAGCGCAGCATTATATATGTATATAGGAAGCATTTGCGGAATGTTATCCAACTGCAGTTTTCATATGCGCCGCTGCCTCTGCTAAACATATTTATTTATATACAATACCTTACCTATATGCAGACAAGCGTCATCTTTTGTAATGCGCTTAAGGCATAAATTTGAATCGACTTTGAATGCATGCGATTCTGCTTCAGTATGGCTACAAATGCGTAAATCATAGCGCACATTTTAAGCAGTTCTTGAGAAATTCGATAGGCCACAACCCTTACTCTGGCTAAGTGATGCCGACACATGCTGTGCACAATTGCATATAAACTCGGAGCAATGCTGCTTAGTACGAAATTATTAAATAATAATTAAATGTATATAAATATTGCATTTATCACCGCGTGACTGCATAAAGCCTATGTACGTCATCCCGTCATCCCGACAACCCGACATCCCGTCCGTCATCCCTTGTGCCAAAAGATGATACTCAGCTATGCGCTTTGTGCTTATGCATACATAGATCCATATACTACTGACATATGTACACATGTATGTGTGTGTATGTTTGTATAAATGCAAACACACACACACACATATATATATATGTATATATACATATATATAGTACAAATACGTAGATGATAAGTTGCCTTGCGCCAAGTTGCGTTTATGATCTTTCAAAGAAAATATTACTCAATGCGAAATGTTAAGATTTCGTTTTTCCTTTTTTTTTTCTTTCTCAGCTAATTCTTTTTTTCACTTTGTGCAACATTTCCTTTCTTTCGCGTATTTGTAGTCTATTTTCATGGCAATAATGTCAGGATTATTATTTCAATTGAATTTTTTCTGCTCTTATTTTTGCCTTTTGAGTTCTCCATACAATGTGTAGCAACATCGCCTGGCGGCATACAGCGCACACATCAACACTCACACACACACACACACACACACACATATACACACAGGCATGGGCAATCAATTCGGCATATAAAGGTAACTCACATTGAGGGCCATGCATTCATAATGTATGAATAAAATATAATGAAGCGTTTAATAAACTCCGAGTTTAGGGGCACTAGAATTATTGTGCGAGTAACAGCATCATTACCTTATCGATAAGTGCTACGAGGGTAAGTCAATAAGTTGTGAGAAAAACATAGCAAAATACATTGTTTTTTATGCTTTGATTTTTGTTTGAGACTTTTTTTATTACTCAAGGTTGTTTACTTGCAGTTCATTACATTTGATCCCATCATTCTCCAAATATTTCCGTTAAATATGATTTATAGAAATCTAAGCCTTTGCATTGTCGATTAGCTGCTCTCTGCTCACAAATCGAAAAATAGACGGAATCAGCTAAATCGAACGAAAAATATGCATGAGGAAGCAATTCAAAGTTCGAACATTAGCTAATTGATTTTAATAACTCTTTGAAAACTTTCCCAGAAATCGGTTTTTGCAGCAATGCGGAATAATGCTTTTATATTAATATTTTCAATTAACATTTTCAGTATCCTCCCCTTCATATCCTCAATGTTCGCTAACTCAAGCATCTTCAGTCGATGGCCTTGCTATGCCATTTTGTATATTTAATTTGTTCCTTTCTGACATCGACTCCTAATTGGACCTTCACTGGGATGTTCTTAGACCATAACTAACAAGAATTTAATTTAGATCAGCTTCGCTTGCTTTCGTAGTTCGAAACTTTCTGATGTACCATGCAATGCATTCCCCTCCAAACTTAACGATAATTAATGGAAAGATGCCACCTTTTCAAACAATATTTGTAAATAATGAAAAGTGAAAGCTGCAAGTAAAAAGACAAATTTTTCGGCGTATTTAAAATGTTTATTTCAATATTCATGTCTTTGTTCATTTTGATATTATTTCTTAGCACATTATATAACTACATACAATAAATTTTCACGCCTTTTCGGGCCTAACTCCTTAAACTAATTACCATATGCATTTCCGATAAGAATATTTGGCAATTCTACTATTACATAACTAATTCACTTAATAGCAAAAAAAAAAAAAAAAATTATATTTATATTTATATGTATATATATATATATTTATATATTTAATTTAATTTAATTTATGCAAAAATCATTTCTCATCATACACGGCTATCACCACAAACAGGAATTGTTTATTGAAACAATTAACGTTTGATGCCAATCAAATCGACTTTCTCCGAGCTGTTTCGTCCTCGCGTCAGAAAACTCGTACGTTATGCACAAGCATGCATATGCAAAACCACACAAGCCACATTCAATTAACATTTGCACGCGCCCAGGGCCCAATGGGGCCAGCTTCAGTCCTCGCTTTTAGTGACAACGGAAACGGGAGTCGATGCATTGCTGCTGCCGCCGCCGCCGCTGCGACTGCCATTGCCATCGACCATCAGTGGGCTTCGGGGTGAGGCGGCCGCCGAGGAGGTAACGGTGACGCCGCCCGTGACCAAAGTCGTAGCGCCGCCATGTTGCACAATTGTTGTTGGACTTTCGCGGGGACTGCTGTTGCTGCACGGCGGACTCACCTGGGCCGCTGAGTGCATCGACAGATTCTGCGGATAGCCCGCAATGGCGATGCCAGCGCCGCCGGCCGCAGCCGCGGCAGCCGCAGCACCGGCGCCAAAGATGCCATTCAGATTGCTGAGGCCCATGTACTGCGACAGCAGGGTATGAAAATTGGGCAGTTTGTAGTGCGGCGGCATCAGATTCTGCGGCAGCAGGGCGGGATTGAAGTGCTGATGCAGTGCAAAGTGCGGTGGCCAGAACTCAGCGGGCAATGCGCCCGGATGGCCGGCCATTGCATGCGGAGGTAGGGGTATGCCGAGCGGAAATTCTGGTAGACCTGTAACAAAGCGAAGCGTACAGGGTTGGTTAATGGCTAATGGTGCAGGGCTTATGCTAATTATATTGCAAGAAATTAAATGCGACAAAAAAAAAGAAAAAAAACGTTATGTAACGGACGAACGAATGAACGGACGAACGGACGGACGACACGTGTCGCTTTGACAAAATTGATTTTTAATTAAGTTTGCCAGACACGTCATATGGAAATTAGTGTGACGCCGTGGCATTATTAAGCTAAAGTCAAAATATTGTACATACATGTGTACATACCTTGCTCGGGCAGCAAATAGCCGGCCTTATCCTGATTCATAAACTTCTCACGTTTGCGCCATTTTGCGCGTCGATTTTGGAACCAGACCTGCAAAGAAAACAAACAAAAAAGAAAAATGAGAACCAAAAAAAAAGAAAAAACGAGCTATGCATAAAGCAAATCCGTTTAGAAAGGCATTCGGTTTAGCGTCTTATAATTGCCCTGGCAAAATCAGCCACTTAATGCCACAATGTATCCCCAATGCAAACAAGAAGAGCTGCAACGCTAACAAAGCCAACGTCAACGTCAATGCTGACAACGATGACGACGATGACGACGGCGACGACGACGACGTTGACTAATGACAACAAAAGCATGCAGCAAGAAACACACATAAACGCATACACAGCGAGAAAGCTGCGTTGGTGGACCTCGCAACGTAACTCAATCAAAGAGTTGTGGTGTATCGAACATGCGAATAAGCATTCGCCGCTTGGCATTCTATGCCAACACAATAGCATCCAATCGGAAGTGTGCTACTCTGATTTGCAGCAGTTAAAGGGATAGGCAGGATAGGCAGGATAGGCAGACACAGACAGGAAGACTGGCAGGCAGTCACTTGCTCGGTATACGCCCGAGGACACACCATTTGACACTTGCCAGCATTTCTGTCGATTTCACGCCTCAAAACGAACTTCAGCTAACAAAAGTTCACTTGGCTTTCAAATGCATTCATTTGTGTCTTCAGACTTAATTACGCCAAACTAAATGCAACTCAGCAACTGTCAGCAGCCAAGTGTAAATTATGCAAATAAAAATTATGCACAGGTCAACTAAAGTTATTAATATTATTTATATTTTATAAAATTAAAAACAAATAAAAACCATGGCATAAAATTTATTTATTATAAACTTCAGCGCACGATTTGACGATATTAGTATTTAGAAGATGTTTTGCACTTCGCACAACGCAACGTTATCCTTGCCACTCAAGGCAGCTTATAGGGTTGCGTGTTCAGCTACGCAGACAGAGCAATTTTGTCATTTCACATCAGCAACATCATGAACATCATGAACATCATGAACATCATGAACATCATGTCATCATTGTCAAATAAAGTGGGCGGTACAGAAAACATTTCCGCTCACATGCTTGGCAATTGACAATGACAGCAAGTAGGCGCTGTGATTTTCGAAAGGATATGCTCAAGTATGTGCTCTGCTCTGCTATGCTGCAGGTTTTGCATGCATCTATGGCTGCGACTGTTGCGGCGGGTATTAAGAAAATTAATTGTTTGTAAATAAAATCACTTAACAACTGTGCTAAAAGGCAAAACCAGCAATTACACACAGCACCCTGTATGCTACACATGCACACACACGCTCAAGCAGCAACGAAATCAACAACATCATCATCATCATCAACATCAACATCAGCATCAGCATCAGCATAATGTCGACGAACAATAAGCTCAGCAAAGCGAGAACTAAATTAGTAATGATTTCCTTGTTGTAATTGCTGCCAATTATTTTGCAGTAATGTGTGTGTGTGTGTGTGTGCAACCATGTGCGTGTGTGCATGTGTGCAAGCGAGAGCCTGCCAAGTTGCCAAGTATAATATTAAAAGCCCTCGGGCGTCTGCACATTCACTGCAATACATTTTGTGGCATGTTTTTCAATTGTAACAAGGACAATTAAAATGTCACATTAGTCTAAATTGTGCTCCTTTTTTCAATATTGTATTGTATGTATGCCTGTCTGTCTGTCTGTCTGTCTGCCTGTATATCTTTTTAACTGCATGCGCAATTGACTGTATGCTGCTTGTGTGCATGTATTGAGTAAAGAATTGAAAGCTGCGGATATCCTTTCGCATTTATCACACATATGCGATCAAAAAGAAAACTCCACTTAACATTTTGCATATGAATTAACATTCTTATATGCTTAATTAAAAATTTCTAAGTTTAACAAAGAAAAAAAAAAAAGGCTCATATTAGACTAGCAAAATTTACAAAATGTTTTGTAGAAAATTCAAACTATAATTTTTTTATGCCATGCGGCAGTACAAAAAAAAAACCGTCGGCACTTGAAGTGAAAGTGCTGCAGCGCAAGAATTCGCATAACCAAAAATCACAAAAAAAAAAACAGAAAAGAAAAGTAAACAAAAATATTTGAAACGAAACTAGAGCCCAGAGTCAGTTATTTGTATACAGTTTCAATACAAGTAAAAAAAAAAAAAAGCACGAAAAATCCTATTGAATGTTAAGGCAGGATAACACATGCGAGTACATGTTGCATGAGACGTTGCCGATTAAACGCAACAAATCCGAAAATAATTGCCTTGTCAACCAACAAAAGCGCAAAAATAGTATTTTTAAATCTCTTTCACTCGCTTTGAGAAGGTATTTTCATTTTTTTTTTATTTATTTTTTTCTGTTGCCTTTTTTTGTATTTTTGTATTTCACACAACTCTTATAAGTACCATGCATATATGTACATATATGTATATATGTGTGTGCATGTGTGTATGTGTGGAGTATTTAAAATGAAAGCAAAAAACTAAAATACGGTTACTTTTCAAGTGTGCCACGCGATTTACAAGATTTATTTTTTTTTTCTGATATTTTGTATATTTGTTTTTTTTTTTTTTAGTCGTCTGCATTAAAAATGATGCGAATCAATGACCAATTACGCTTAATCTCTCAGTTAAAATCGTCGATGAGGGGACGACAGCGTTGTGACGAGCTCTGATTGTTGTTAAGCCATAAACGAAACAACAGTACCAATATAAAAATCCATAACAATGTTAAGGTCAAGTTTTTTTGGTTGTTGTTGTTGTATGTTTTTTGTCTGGTATTTTTGTTGCTGTCAACAAGCAAACAAATCGGCATCAAAAACGCTTTATGCATGCTCAATCAAAGTGAAGTGTGGATGCGTTAGAAAAAAAGTACATACGAAGAGGGCATGGTATGCATACGCATAGATACTGAAAACAAGTAAAGGATAAAGCAATCAAATGCTTATAAAGCACCCTAATTACATCCAATGAACATCCCTTGTGCCGTGTTGTGTCGTGTTGTGTTGCCTATGCGCGCACCCAGGCCACTTAAATTGTTGTTTATACAGTAGAGTTAATAAAAATGCTAACACCATGTTCACGCGCGAATCACACACAAAAGTATTCAATGGCATGTGTGCGTGTGTGTGTGTGTGTGTGTTACATTTCCGTGCGGTGCGGCCGGCTAATGAAGCAAATTTAATCATATGGAAAATCACAATTTAATGAAGTTTTATCAACGTTTAGATAGACACAAGCAGCATACTCGTACTATGATTATTGCCAATGTAGGGTCACATAAATGATACACGACACGAGTAACTGTCTAACTGCGAGAGTGTGTGAACGTTTCTTTGCCACCCCTGTAAAATGTGTGTGCGGCAACAAAAGTGATGCCAATGTTTTGTACACAAAGCGGTTTTAAGTGTTTTAAGGTCATTAACAAATAAATGAGCTAAATTTGTTACTATTTCTTTACTGCTTATGCAAATTTCTGTTGCTGTTGCTGCTGCTTCTGCTGCAACTAATATACATAGAAAATCGCCTGTGATTTGCATGCGATTCTTGACGTTAAGCCATTTGCAAATTATGACTTCTGCGCATAATTAATAAATTTAAAAAAAAATATGCATATAAAAATATTGCAATATTATAGCGAAATATTTTTTGCAGGTACTTTTATTTTTGATTTTTTTGTTTGTTTTTAATTCTGTTATGCCAATTAACATTTTAAGCCGCTTATTACTGGCTAATGAAAAGTTCATTGTAAATGCTAAGAGTAAAAAACATGCAATTGCTAAATTAACTGATAGCGATTCTTCTTCTTCTTTTTAATCAAACCCCTGTGAAAGCATTCTTCCATTCGTTTTGTTTTCCATTTGAAAAAAAGATTACTTAAAAGTAAGCCGCGTTTATCAAATGTATCTTACCTGCACGCGTGCCTCGCTCAAATCCAAGCGCATCGCCAGATCCTCCCTTGTGAAAACATCCGGGTACTGTGTCTTCTCAAAGGCGCGCTCCAATTGATGCAATTGAAATGTTGTAAAAGTGGTTCTTGATCTGTAATAAAATAGAACAGAAAAAAAAAACAAAACAAAAAGAAACAAAATCAAATAAAATGTAAGCAAACTAGGTACATACAATAAAATAGATAAATCGCAAGTTGTGTACAATTAAAAGATAATGACAGCAAATGCTAAAGCGATTTGCTCCTTTATGCGCTAAGCGGATTGCCAGTCTAGCGTGTGTCTGTGTGTGTATACAATGGCTAAAGGACGCTTAATTCAACTATTTCATAAACTTACCGACGAACTTTGCGCGGCCGCTCCATATCGCCAATGTCGTGGCCATTATTGAGACTATTCGACAGTTCGTCATCGTTGTCGACATCAAGGCCGTTGTCGGTGTTTGTCGGCGAATCCTCCAGTTTCTGCTGCTGCAGTTGCTGCAGATGTTGCTGCTGCTGCTGCTGCTGATGCTGCTGGTGCTGATGTTGTTGCAGCAAATGATGATTGTGCTGTAAATGCTGCAATGTAGCATTGCTGCTGAGGCTATTGCTATGATGCATATGCGACTGCGTATGCAGCGGGCTGCCCAATGTCTCGCTGGCATCTAAATGAAACAATCAAAGCGAACATTGTTCATAAATAAATTGCAAATATTATGCTTCATTTATACTTATTTATTAAGTTATATGCATATGAGTCAGCAGCTAATGTTTTGCTTAAAGGACAATCAATTGGCTTAGGCAGACTGCAAGCTGAACAATAAGCATGCCGACGGCGGCGATAAGCAGAAATACTTTTCAAGCCAAAAGAGGAGAAAAGCCAACAGCAGCATGTTCCTTCTTTACAATCACACACATGAGAGAGATTTCCCATATATGGTGTTGATGCCCATGTATCGTGCAGCGCTAATCCGTTTGTATAACTGTCAATAACTTTTTGCACGAGCGACGAATTACAGAACTGTCTACGCCAAAAATGACACAAACGGATCAACGGACTATCAAAATCCGCACATAGTTTTTAAATGACCCAATATAAAGGGACCATTGCTAAGCCATGGGTCCTTCGTTATCTCCGTCCCTAGTGGCCAAATTTAATAATAAGAAACCCACAAGAAGCATAACCGCAAGTACTTGGCCTTGACGCTTTATGCTGCGTAACGCGCCAAGCATGATATTTAATAACTTTGTTTTATTTCATTGAAAAACATTTTCAAATTGTATTATTGGTGTTGTTGTTGTTGTTGTTTTAGCTGCCTTAAAACCTTTGTGAAACTTGCTTACATTCCGAGTTCTCAGGCATTTGCCGCATGTTTCTGTTGCTGCTGCTGCTGCTGCTGCTGCACAAGTTTAGCAATAAAATGCCAAATCCAGGCTTTGTTTAACAAATTCACGCGTTAAGTGTGTAAATAATAAACTGTAGCCCTTTTTTACTCATGAAAAAAAATACAAATAAATAAATAAATAAATAAAGAATAAAAAAAGGAGAACGCCATGAACTCGCTCGCATGCTGTATGCCGAAAATTGCAAATTCAATTGAATTTAACTGAATGAATTGAGTGGAATTGGTTTTGAAGTGTGCGAACAATTCGACTTTCTATTTGACTTTGAAATAAGCAAAAGTTCAGTAAAGACTCGCACAGGCATTGTGCGCATTTTTAAGTGAGTACATACACTGTGCGTGTGTAAGTGCGAGTGTATGCGAGTGTATGCGAGTGTGTGTGTGTGTGTGTGTGTGTGTATGCGAAATTTTTCAATTGTGCGCTTGAAGTAGTAATATCCTGATTGAAATGTGCGCATTAGGTTGTTTTTTTATTTTTTTTTTTTTTGTATGATGATATCGATTGTTACTTAAAAGCCGCTTTTAATGCACTTAACTTTTTCAAACTGTTTTCAAAAAATCAATGATTGAAACACTGAAATACATAGTACATAGTTGAAAGCAATTCTGCACTGCTGCGACTTGGCAACGCCGTCGCTGTGCTGCTGTTCCTGCAACCCTTCGGGCTCACACACACACACATATATGTGAGTCTTAATGAAGGCATAAAGAATTAAAAATTCAAATGGTTTAATACATTTTTATTTTTACTTTTGGTTTTGCAACATGCACGTGCATTTCTAAACCCATTAAATGCGAAACATATAATCAAAATTTAATGAACCTCAAATTAATAATTTGCACAATGCCTGCGTTTCATTGGACCGCCGCCTGTCCTGTGACTACACAACGCAACGGGATGTCCAAATCGCAGCGGCAAATTTTATTAGTAGCACAGCAAAAAAAAAAAAATATTCAGAAAAAAAGAAAAGAAAAAAAAAAAAAGAAATTATATCGCGTCACTATTCATCAGTTCGCGCATAAAACGTTTAGCTTGGCTTGTTGTGGCAATAAGGTAATTTTCTAAGCATCGAATTACGTATCGAATTGTGCGGCATTCTGCATGCATCCTGTGTCGCCTGAACATGAATTCACTAGACAGACGCTGCCTGATTGCTGCACACGTACATACGTATACGCTTCCACAAAAGCCCACAGAACGCCACAGTGAAAAGTGAAGCCCGCCGAGGAGTACTTTGCTGAAACTGATTTTGCTGCTGATACCATGATTCCGTCTGCTCTCGTCGTTGGTTGTGGTTCATGTTCTGTTGCTGTTGTTGTTGCTGTTGTTGTTGCTGTTGCTGCTGTTGTTACTGATGAATGATGACATTAAGGCGTCCTGTGGCGTTTTTGTGCGCAATATGCGCCTGCATGCAGGTTTCATTCGCACATTTTGCACTGGGTGCTTTTTTGATTTTGCCTTTGCGCTCAAACGATCATTGTAGTAGCATAGAATAACATAGCAAATACACAACACGACTGCTGCGGCTGCTGCTGCTGCTGCTGCTGCCGCTGCCAGATGATATAACCAATGACTGAGCTGTAATTACGCTCTTGGCTCCGTGCATCCATGGGATGTATTTCATCATTTAAATAGATTTCACTTGTATGTGATACTTTTGTATGTACATAAGTGCGTACAATGTTTTCAAAACGCCTCCAGGTGTAAATTACGAAATATTGTATATTTGGGTGCGCAAACCCCCGCTGCGGACAAACTGGACACGCCCATTTCAATGTGTTACATTTTCCTTTTATTGTACTTCTTCTTTTTTTACAATGGCAGAAAGCTTTAATTAGCCCATGCACACAGTATTTACGGCAATATAATATGCCTTCATCATAGGCCTGGCCAGGGACACAGCCAGCCAGCAACTCATTAACATAAAGCCATCAGACTCGCTTCAGACATGGCACATGCAGGTCATAGCAGATTTGACTTCAACAGATTGTCTGTACATGAGTGACGCACTCATGCTCAGTCCTCTTCTAAACGATCAGTATACCGAAAAAGCTCAATGAGCAATTTTATTTAGCTTTTTTTCTGTTTTACATTACAATTGAGATTTGTATTGCGAAATCTGTTAATCAGACTGAAATGATAAGTTGGTCTAAGACTTAAATTCTTGGAAGTACAGTGATGGCGTATAGTATACCTCAGGCATAATCTCTGCAACGGATCTGCAGAAGGCAAAGATGCCAGGTGTAAAGAATCGCAAAAGATTTGAGACACATATGCCCCGTAGCAAGAATAAACTGAACATTCTTAAGGGGTTTTCTATCAGCACATTGTATACTTTGAAAACTCTTTTACAATCCTAAGTTTTCTGATTTATAAAACGTGAAATGCATTACTTGGGACCCCAGCAGATACAAGAAATTAAACACGGCACTCAATCCTCTAAACGTTAGGATGTTGCTATTGTCGCCTGAAAACATTGGAGAGTACAATAGATCTGCAAAGATCCCAATAGCAGACTCTACCAATCCTATTAATAGTTTAAAAGTGAAATCAAATCTCAATATATAAAACACATAGTACACTTGGTAGTGTTGCACTAGCGTTAAAAGTCAGAAATAGTCTCGCTGTGGAAAACCATTTCGCATACAACAGCTCATAATAAAAACTCAATATTTTGTGGCTTTGAATATAAGAAAGATCTCCTTCAAACTAATTCTATTAAATAGAGCTTTTCCGGAACTTAAGAAAAGTGTTTCTGCTAACAAAGTCGCTATTAGGGTGCAAACCTCGATCTTTACATATCAGAGTTTTATATAAATTAATTTCCAATATGATTTTGTAATTTTCTGTTTAATAATAAATTTAAAAAAACAAAAATAATCAGCCAATTTAAAATACAGGTATGACTTTTTAAACACGATCAGAATATTTCGCCTTTACAAAATGTTACCCATCTTGACTACCATGTGCCAGATTTGGTCTCGTATGAGACGGTTATAGAAAGCATAAATGTAATTATATTTTATTAAAGCAAACGATCAATATTGAACTAAGGCAACTATCTGGAATATATTTTACAGCATTCAAAGAATATGTTACGAAATTTTGGCAATTGCTTTTATGCTTGTGTAGTTCCTATGAAGGTTCTATTGCTTACCACTTTTTTTCGTCTGATTGCCCAATATCTGATCGATGCTGTAGACCGCACGTGGGCGCGATATGGGACTCTCCTGCACGGGGCGTATTGCTGGTAGCATTATTGGATGTGGTGTTGTTGTGCTCATCATAATTACTGCAGTTTATTTTTTTTTTCTTTCTTTTTTTCTTTTTTAATATTATAATTTAAGAAAAAAAAAAGACAACTCTTTTATATTAATACAAAAAAAAAAAAAACCACACAAACAACTTTTAATTATGCTTGGCACACAATACAAATGCAATTTAATTGAATGTTTATTTGTTTACAAATTGCATAATTAGTTTTTATTAATAACTTAATTAGCAATTTTATTTGCAATTGCTTTTTGAGTTCAACCGAAAGAAAAAAAAAAAACAAAAAAAATTACGCGCGCGATTTACGGAATTTGTTGAATTTGTTTGGAATTGTTGGCATTTAATATTTGTGACCACGCACTGAAGGGAATTCAATGTTGCGAACGCTCGATACGACCAACAACCACCGACTGAATCCGGATAACGAAGAACCTTTGCGTTAAATACGAGCCTCGTTTGCTTGCCAGCAAGTGTCTGTGCGGCTGACTGAAACAGAAGAACGCGCCTGTGTCTTGGTTATCCTTGCACGAGCACATCCTGCTGTCCGCTGTCTCTGTTCCACTCAGGCCGCGGCATAGGGTAGTTTATGCCCACTACATGCGAATGGTTGATTGTTGTTGGTTAATGCTTACAGGTAAGCCATACACATGCACAGTTCTTCTCGCACCCTGATGCCGAGGGGTGTTACTCATTCGCACACGTACGCAGCCAAAGTGCAATCTCTACGCAAATAAACAATTCGCTCTCACCAAAAACAAAAAAAAAAATCAAAATAAACAACAACAACAACAACAGCAATTACAATAAAAACAAACGCAAGCAAGCAACAACACACAAATGGAGCAGCCCAGCACTCTACATGTGCTGAGCCGCTGGCTTGCTCTCATACTTGCCATACAATTGTTGGTTGTTGTATGCTCGGCTCATTAATTGTATTTATTTCACAATATTTTCTCATTAAAAGTAAATCCAAACGTTGCGTTGTTGTACTTACTCTGCTTGCTCTTGTTCTGGCTCTGACTATGGCCCTTACACTCACACCGAGCACGACTTGCACACGTCATGTCGGCCTCTCTTTCGCTCGCGGCATGGCCTTATTAACAAATCACAAACAGGTTCTTCGACATCTTTTACCTGACATCTTTCATATTTCCTGCTTTGCGCCTTTATGTGCTCCTTTTTCGCCGTCAACGCCATTATAAATATTATATTTTCACGTATCTTATTATTATTGTTTTACTACTCATTGGTAGCAGCTTCTCTTACTTTTTTTTTTTTTTTCTCGGTTTCTTGTTTTTTTTTTTCTTTTTTGGGCTCTGCTCAGTTGCTTGTGATCGAGTTAGTCGTTTTATGGGTGTGTTACCTTTGCGATTTTGTGGTTAGAAATTTGGCACCATGCAACATTTATGATACCGAGATTATGACCGTCATAAATATTTTATTGTGTAGGTTTTATGAGCTTTTACCTTTAGGGCTTCATCGATTGGCCTAAATACTCAATGAATGCCTTAACGTCTCTGCCAATTTGTTTGCTCATACCAAGCAGCTCAGAGTGTAAAGAATATTTTTGAAATAATTTAATTTGTGGCACATGTTAGTCTCATTAGTCTGTGACGATAAAGAAATATTAGTTAGTTCAGCCTCGTTCTAACTTTTGTTTAAAAAAATTCATTACTATGAATGTCATTATATGAACTGTAGATCAAGCTGTCAGCTGGCTGAGACATAAAAGTGCTGCGATGTGTTGTGCTTCTTTTTAGTTTTTTTTTTAAATGTTTTTTTTTGCTTGCTACATTTAAATTTCACAAAATAGTCTTTTCTCTGCAGGATACATTTAAATTGATCTGCAATATTTTTAGCTCGTCCACATAATGTTATTCGTTCAACCCTTCAAAATGAGCTCCTGTATTGCCATTTAGCTGCTCTCTGCTGTCAAATCTCTTGCCTCCTAAGCAGAAATGTTATAAGTTAAGAAATAAAAATCGACGCAGTGAGCTTTCTCGGGGGGTGAATAGAATGGGAATTTGTTTCGTTGTCCTCCCACAAGCGAACGCGCCAATCATTTTGCGCTCAGCTAGCATAATGAAACATTGCATATTTTAAACTAAAAACGAAAAACGAAAGCGGATACAAATATGGAAACAGTGTAACTAACCTGAGTAAGCCTAAAATTAAGTTAAGTAATGGATGCATTATACGCAACTTTTTGTGTTAAGCAACAAAGAGACCAAACTGAGCAAAAAGCGCCATTTGCATTTAAAAACGTTATGAAAGACATCTATCTGTGCATAAACTACAATGCAGCATTGTGCTGACAGGGAACTCGACTTGCTGTTAATTTAACGAAACTTACACAATTTCTTTGTGCGTTTCACATAAACAAATGCTAAGCCAAGCGCATTCGCAGCTCGAAGAAAGGACAAAGCTGCTTAAACGCTCACAAGTAAATGGCAAGAATAGAAACAAAAGATCCTTGTACTGTACAAATTCATTATTATGCCAGATGTGTGACGCCACACTTTACGAGCAGCCAAACAAGCAGCAACAACAACAAGAACAACAACAACACCAATACCAACAACTGCAGACTAGCAACAAGAAGCAAAAGAGAGCAATGGATGAAGAGGCCCAAGTTTACGCTTGCGTATTAGCATTAGCACATTTAAGCCGCTTAATTATGCTCGCATATTATTTTGCATAGTAGGAAACGGGTCAGGACGACGCAGGCGCAAATGCTGAAACTGAAACTGAAGCTGAAGCAGAAGCTGATGCTAAACTGAACTAAAGTTGTTTGTCATTCATATGTACATCCGATTGATTATTCGTTTAATTTAGAGCTGAGCCAGCCATTCTGTGCGATTCGAGTCTAAGCGCGTCTGTCCCGACGCTCACATTTTGTTTAGCCTTTACGTAAGCTATCAAGGTAGCGTGAACCGGCCCTTGAAGTGCCCCGGCTATGCCTACCTGCCGCTGCCTGTACTAATGCACGGCGATCCAATGTACCTACGCTAACGCAATTCCTGTCTGGACTTAAACGATTTCAATGTGTATGCGAGATTTATGCACAATCATGCACACTTTCGCTGGCACTGGCAGTCGGTTTAGGAATCTGGATAAAGTGCTTAGCAACAAAGCGCAGCGAGACTTTTGATGCTGATGCCGGCAATTCGTTGGTTGGTTGCGTTTTTTGCCTAAACCGGCCACTGTGCATAATCCAGGCAAGTCCAAAAAAAAAAAACGAAAAATAAAATAAAATAAAATAAAATATCAATTTACGATCAAGATGGCAATAATTAGCTAGCTAAAGTAGTCCAATCGCTGCCAATTGCAGTTTGTACAACAAAAATGTTCAACTTTCAAACGATCAGTGATCACTTAGCTTAAGATTATAACGTCAGACAATTAGCAGCATTAGTCCAACAATTGGAACAGGTCATTTGTAGATCTGTAGGAATGTTAAAAACTCATTTATAATTTCTTCAAATTTAGCAGCAATTACATTTTGAAAAAAAACTTGCTTAATTACTGCCAAAGTTTGTCTTAGCAAGAAACGCCACAATTCACTCCCTAGTCGAGACTGGTCCGGTGCAACACACATCCCATCTTAAGTTCATATATTTATATAAGCAGCGGCAGCGTTCAAAACCAATTGAAGTAATGCAAAGATGGCAGAAGATCCGAAATCCAGCGAAATCCCATGTGGAAACCTGTTTGGGTTTTTCTCGCGTCGTGTCGCTGCTTCGTTAATTTAAACAGATAATCCTTTGTTATTTTAGCGACGCGTTAGCATTTAAACTGATTTAGTGATTCGATCTTAGCATGGAAACCTAAACTTTGTTTAGTTAGGGAACAGGTGAAAAGCAGATTATACAAATATTTTTATGACAACCAAAAGCATTTGTTTTTTTTTTTTATTTTTTTTTTTTTAAGAAACACAACGCAGTACACTTGTGTCCTTGAGTTACTGGAAAGGAGGTCAAAAAGAGGGCTTGGGTATGCTTAAAACATAAGTATAGCCCTGCAGTAGGCCAGAACCAGTAAGTCGTTATTTCTTAAATTTAAATGATGGTCCATGTATTATAAAAAGAAGCGCTTGTGTGAGTTGTAATATCTATTAAACTAATATCTTGCTAATTATTTTATCTGCAATCAATTATAAAGATTATTTTCTATAGCTTTAAGAACTCTTTTATTTGAGTTTTGAGATGATTTGAAATTCTTTAACTATTGGAAAATGTCTTTAACTTGCTCTCAGAATAATAATCGATATTCTATAAAATTTTCATAACTGCAATTAATAACCATTTAATTTGAAAAGAAAAAATAAAAAAAAAACTAAGAAAAGCCATCGAGATGAAATTGTTTGCATTAAATAGCACATAATATTTCTAATCAATATTTCCAATGCTGCTGCGAACAATGACACGCGGCCATGCACTCAAGTGCTCGATGCGTTGCCAACACCAACAAAACCATTTAGTTAAGTGTGAAATTACAAATTGAATCAAAGTCATTGAAGCTACTTCATTGTAATTTTCTAAACGAGAACATCTAATTTAAGTCAATTGAAGACTTATTTACAAACTACCCCAACCGAATTAAAGCCAACCGATAGAGCAAACGAGATAAACATATTCCAGAGAGAGCCAATGTGCGCTCCACACGCGCTGCAATGCGACTGTTGCCCTTGCTCTCGCACTTGCTTACGCTCTCGCCGCATGTTGTGCGCTCAGCATGCGCATAGGTGCTCAATTGCCATTGGATGTTACGTAATGCTCACGCACAAACATCATCGCAGCATTGAGGTCATTATCGTGTTAAGCTGACCCCACCGACGCATGCCAAAAGTCATCGGGTTGGATTTCGTTGGCTTTGTTGGCTTCGTTGGTATTTGTGTGTGTGTGAGCACATTGTTGTAAAAAACTGCTTTTGCCCAACAGTGTACCGCATAGACAGGCTCACCTTATAATAAGGTTAACTGCGCAGCGAACACCCCAGAGACACCCAATGCAAGTAAACTCAACCCACAACAACTTACTGCGGCAGTAGCGGATAACAATGCTCTGTCGACGAGTGGGCGAACCTTTGGGGCGTATGGCAGCGGGTGCTTATGTGTGTCTATGCGTCTATTTGGATGAGTGTGCATGTGCGCGCGTGTGTGTGTGTGTGTGTGTGTGTGTGTGTTTGCACTGAGGATGATGAAGGCAAGCAAGCCAAGCAAGCAAGAAAAAGAGCGAATGTACGCTACGAAATGAGCAGCAACATTTTTCTTAACTATTAGATTTAATATATTAAAGCAATAAAACGATTTTACGCCATTCTTACCCTCTTAACATGCTACGTAATCCAACTAAATAAAAGTTGGATCCCACACCAGAGTCAGTCGTGTTGTTGCTTGATGTACGACTGTCGTCATCATGAATTGCTGCCACACGGAAATTGCAGTTTGAGTGAAGACTTTGCCAATGTTTTATGTCTTCATTGTTGTTCTTGTTGTTGTTGACTTTGTTGGGGAAATGAATTTAAATTTGATTGAAAGATATTTAGGATTTTGTCTTTTCGGCATTCTTTTTTTTTTTTTTCTTTGGCATTGTGAAGCGTGCGTTTGATAATTGTTTCTTTTTTTTTACTTCTTTTTATTAAATTTAATAAATTTCTAAAGCAAGAACAAGTTAATTTATTTAATACTGAAAACCGTTCATATAATAGGTTTGCTTATGCAATATGACATAACTAACTTTGAGGAACGAATAGAGTAAGAACAGTAAAGCTCCGCAAAACGGTTTCCAAGCCGAAACTGACGCAAACAAAGTTGATGCTTGGTATTTATTGGAACTGAAAGAGTCCTGCAGATTATAAGCTGCTGCTGCTGAATTGATTTATAAGGTAACAATTAAGAATTTCCCAAAATATTTTACTGCTAACAAAAATGCAACAGGAATCGTTGACTAAGCAATATTCAAAAGCTCATATAAGCATGTGAGTGTGAAAGTTCGTAAATTTCATTTAAATAAATGACAAATTTAGACAGGTTCAAACGAACCACAACAACTTGGCACCAACCGACGTCGACATGACTTTGACGTTGCCGCAAACTAGAAGCCAAATTATTCAATATCCTTCAACGCTTGCGGTCGTACACATGTTGACACACACACACACACACACACACACACACACACACACACCACACACAAATGAATAAACATGACAGCAATTTTCAGTTAAAATTAGTTATAAGCTTATTTTGAACTTAGTATCATAATTTAATATTGTGTGCTAACAAAAGCCAGTGCCGATGCTTCACAAAGTTATTGACTAAGTGAACGCAGCCGTAGCCAATATGCACAACGTATTGCCAGGACATAGGACAGGGCTTGGCATGACAGCATGTGTGTGAGCTTGTGAGTGTGTACCTGCCACAGACCGCATACAAATATCCTTCGAAAGTTATGACTTGAAATTTTGGTTTTCATATTGCGTTTATTACGCCCAGAGGGTGTAATCCCAGCATCAGCCATCAATGCTGCCATCCGCCGCCAGCTTTCACCCATATGAATTTATATACAATATGTATGCGTGTACACAGCCACATTTGCCGCATGGGCAGACGGTCAACAGGCATTTGGATTTTGCCAGCACACGTATCAATCGCACGGCATATGCCTTGGACTTCATCGCATCCTAATGCGCATAAATCATGCTACAAAAATACACTCGCATTTCCTAAGGAATTTGGCATAACAAAATTTTATTTATGCTTACTGCCTTTTGATAGTCAGACACATTGATAATAAAGAAATAAATATTTACTTAGTTATTTATTTTTATGTACATAAATAACCAGCAAAATAAGTCCATTTTTTTTTCTTGACTGACGTGTCATTTAAATGATTGGCGCAAAAGTTTCTGCCCACTGCACCAAAAAGCCATATATATCAGCATACTTTCAGGCGCTACTTTTCTTTATGCATTGTAAAAAACAGCATGTGGCTTTGTCAGTCTTATAAACGCTATTATAGAATCTTTACTTTTGTAATATATATACTATATACGAAAACTATTCCTGATTTCTCAGAGCCGTTGTGCCAACAAAGATAAAGCGAAAATGTTTACAGCTGCTTAAAGATTTCATATGCAGAGAAAACCTCAGCTAACACACCCCTCTGAAGCAGACAAAAATTGACTGAGGTTTTTTTTATTTTATTTTTTTAACTGAACTATTTTCTGTAAATCAATCTTAGTATTATATGAATTAACTCTCATATTATATTATTGCATTCCAAACTCTTTATACATCAATTCTGTATTTTGAAGCCTTTATATTGGCTTCTCTTATAAATATTCAATGGAATTATGATTCGAAGACTGCTGGGGGTCTAAAAGAATAGAAATAACTAAATACGCTACCTTCCCGCTTTAGTTGTTCGCTCTAAATTTCTACTTTTAATGGTTTTACAATTATTTGAACTGTTTTCAAAATTATTTTATTTAAGACTTCCAGTTAAATTGTGCCATATGGACAGTTTGCATATTATGGAAATCTAATTTTTGTCCTTTAAGTTGGAAAAAAGGTCTTTAATGCCATTTGCCCAATTCATGGGAATTTCAGTTGCTTAGTTAATTTGTAGCAAATCACATGACACGTGAACGACATACACGTATTGAAAAATCTTCTGCTTATAGTAAAATGAATTTGAAAAGCAAACATTGACAATGCATATCGACAAAGCATTGCTCACATGGATTGAGTTGCTCTGGCACAGCGGCCTGATGTTATTTGACACTAACTACTTTATGGTATGAGTATGAGAATGTATGCATGCATATGCTCATTATCAGCCGTCTAAGTAGATCCTTAACCTAAACGGCAAATCCTTAGCTTATCTAGAGCAAATTCACACCGATTTGTGGCTAAATTACAAAAAAAAAACAAAAAGAACCACATACACAAAAATCAAAACATAATCGCACACACATGCTCAGCAGCACAGAGCAGATTCTCACAGCCGCATAAAGCCAAATGCGGAAAGGAGCTTCTTTAAAAAAACAAAAAAAAAAAACAAAAATTTCAAGTGAAGATAAGAATACAGAGACCAAGTGTAAAATGACCAAATAGACAGACGAGGACAATTGGCCAGCAACTGGTATATGAGCAAATGATGATCGCTCCAAAGCCAGGCCGACAAAAAGCGTTTCTTGGTAATTATGTGACAGCAACTGCGGCACACTGCAGCATGTGAAAGGAGGCACGGAGGCACTCACTCGCTCACTTTGATCCCTTATCTCGCCATTTGAATGCGTGAACGATATGTGTCGCACAGAGTGAAGAGAGGCGTTGACACATTTGCCACCTTTCGGACACCTACGCATGCACACACACGGACCGAAGAAATTCATTGGAATTATCCTTGCATTGTCCACTTGAATTACACAAAAATCGCACACGAAACAATGAAATTGAAATGCATTGCCACTGTTTTGCATACAGAATAATAAAGACCCAAACAAAGTGTCAGCAAAAAGGCCAAACAATGAAATGTGCTACAAAAATATGCAAAAATCATCGAAGAATGCACGAATGCCCACAGGAACAATAGTGGCAAACAAACAAAATTTAAGTTGATGGATACATGCCTGCGCACACCAAAGCAGGCCATTAAGCATAAACAAAAAAAAAACAAACAAACAAACAAACAAAATACCAAAAAAACCAAAAACCAAAAACCAAAAACAAAAAAAAAACAAGAGCATGCAAAAATGCAGCAAAATGACATTGTTCAAGTCTCTGCCAATGGGCAATGGCAAATGGCAAATGGGCAATGGGCAATGGCCAATGGCGCTGCTTCAAGAAGTGCACAACAATGGAACCTATTAAATGCATTTACTGGAAGCTGATTGCCGAAGCTGCACACATCTGCACACGAGTCCACATGCGAGTGTAAGACAATCAATTTGCTGTTAGCCTGCGAACGTGCTTTGTGCACCTGGCGCAGCGCCTTCGGTGCTTTTTGCCAGTTCACACACGCATATCCTTGTCTTTATGCCGGCACATAAAAGCCTCGCACTGCCGAAGACGCTCGCAATTACTTACTTACTTACCAACTGACGAATTTCATTGCAGCGTTGCACTACTGCAGACGTTTAAAGCGCACAATTTTTGTATTTTGCGCCATGCTGCAACAAAAACAGCAACGTGAGCATATTGCAAATGAGTTGCATAAATGTTTATTATTGCAAAAGTTGTAGAAACATCAGATTATATATGTAAAGCGTTAAACGAAACAATGCTGCAAAATTATAAATATAATAAATCAATGCTATGTTTTTCTAACCTTTATAAAATATGCTTTGCACTTCTTAGTACGCATTCGAGATTGGACCCATGGATAATATGCGATTGCTAAAACAATAGAACGCACACAACTGAACTTATGAAACCTTATGTCATAGGGGAGCACAAATAGCCGCTCGATTTTTAAACTATAAACGGGCGCAACCGACTATAGAATACCCTGTACCCCTTCCAAAACTGATTATATTTTTTGTTGCTTTGATATTTTGTATTCATTATGTGAGGTTATCTTAAGAAAAACAAAGTTTTGTTTTTCTTAGTAAAAGTACTTTTTCGGCCGATCGTTCCTATGGTAGCTATATGTTATAGTAAACCGATATTTATAAAATTCGGGAATATGATTCTATATTACTTAAAATTATTAAGTCCAAAATTTGGTAGCAATATCTTAATAAATAAAAAAGTTTTTCTCAGTAAATGTGGTTTTTCGGCCAATCGTTCCTAATGCAGCCATATGATATAGTAAATCGATATACTTGTACATAATATTGACACATATGATTAAGCATTAGCTAGGACTTTTAAATCTGAAATATGGTAACAATATTTTGAAAAGCAAAAAGGTTTTTGTTAGTAAATGTGATGTTTGGCCGATCGATCCTATGGCAGCTATATGTTATAGGTTGAATATTGAAAAGAAAAAAAATTAACTCGTTATGCCTTGGATTGGAAAAGTCTTCTTTGCTGAATGTAGGTCTGACGGTTTCCGAGATCCGTGCATTCATACGGATAGACGGACAGACAGACAGACGGACATGGCTAGGTCGACTCGCCTCTCGATGCTAATCAAGAATATATATACTTTGAGGGTTCTGCCACGCCTCCTTCTGCCTGCACAACTTTAATACTCCCTTTACCATTTTTTGGTACAGGGTATAAAAATTTAGTCTGTTAATGCTGTCGTATGTCCATAAGCTGGCAGAAAAAGCAGCAATGAAACTGCTGCAGAAATTGAAAATGTTGACTGTGTTGAGGAAGTAGCTTACATCGGACGTAATTTGCAAAAAAAATTCAAATGGAAGTTGGCGAGCTAGGGGGCATATTTCAGTTAGAGCCAATTATTATTTTCAACATAAACTTAGTTTTCTAATTCGCTGCGATTTCTGTTGGGCAATCAAAGTTATGAGTTTGCAGTCTGGCAGTTGCATTAAAGAGCTGTGCAATTAAACCGTAAGCCTCAAACTCATGCAGGCATATGTGTAGCTGGGATATTTATTTACTTATGTATATTAAAAAAATCAATTTGAAAACAATTCTGTACCGAAAAATAATTTCCAAGCACAAGTGTCGAAATGAATGAAATTTTGCAATTCAAATGCATAATTTGGAGCTCATCAGCAATGAACGGAGCTGCAAAAATAAAAACCAACCAAAATAAAACAAAGAATAAAAAAAAAAAAACAAGTAGAAGAAACAAAAAATGAAAGGCGTTGTAATATATTGAAATTAAAACCCAACGCAAATGAAAATACCCGACCATACCCATACCCAGTCGAGTCCGTACCCAAACATGCCCATACCCAGCCATGGCCAAGTCTCCTCCGCATTGCAGCGTGTGTGTAGCCCCTTATTGGTAACCATTGCCATAAACTCGTGCTCATGCACAACAGCAACAGCAACAGTGGCAGGAGCAGCGGCAGGATCAACAGCGGCAGCAGCATTCACTGCATAAAACGAGTGCCAAGAAGCGACTTATTATGAAACTTGTTCAAAAATTTCATTAAAAACGGTTTCCATTGTTGTTGTTAGCCAAAATGATGGTGTTGCCTGCACATTTCACTATGTGTGCATATGTAGGACCTCTCTCTGTGTGTGTGTGTGTGTGTTTGTGTGTGTGTGTGTGTGTGTGTGTGAAAATGCATGATAATATGAACGTAATAAAATAAAAAGTGCATACTTTACACCAAGCAACCGACAAACGAACGTACGAAGCCAAATGAACTAAAAGCTGCTAAATGTATAAGCAGATAGTCAGGCAAATGTGGGCTGCACACCAAAACCAGACTACAAGGAAGTGCGGCAACAGTAACAATTGTACCGAAGTCAAATTGTCAAGCACAAAACAAAAACACAAACGACAAAACAAAACAACAAAAACAACAAAAGCAAAATGAAAATAACGACAAAAATTTTAATATAGCATGGAAAATTGCATTCAATTGCCGCTCTTATATGCACAAGCAGATACACAAACACACACACACACACACACACACACACACACACACTCACAGTCACAGAGAGCGACAGATAGACAGATAGACAGTTATACATATGCATACTCACATAAGCCGCAGCATGAATTGTTGCTAAAATAAAAAGCGAAATAACAACAAAAAGCCAAAAATATACCAAAAAAAAAAAAAAAAAGAAAAAATTAAACGCCAGCATTGTTTACGAAATGAAATTTGTTACTTTTCGTTTATCTATTTTTGTTAGTTTATTTAGATTTTTTTTTTTTATTTTTTATTTTGTACACAATCTGCACACAAATTAAAAAATACCTAAAATGTAGGCATAAGCAAATAAATCTGCACTGAGCAATTTTACTTTACGAGAGGATACAGTTAACGGCGCAAGTGCAATATCCTTTATTTAATTCCTTTTCGTTTTTTCTTTTCTTTACACACAATCGCATGTGCCTGCATAGCCGCATATGTGAGTGCGAGTGCGAGTATGAGTGTCTGCTATTGTTGTTGTTTTTTTGTGCTTTTTTTCGTTTTTTGGCCAGACTCAAAAAAAATAATATATGCAATCAGCGTTGCGCCTAAAAGCTGCTACAAAAATTCGCACAGGCTGTTACACTTTGCACGTATGCAAATGTTGGTATGTGTGCATCTGCAGCCCGTCATCGTGTATCGCACATAGATTTTTTGATTTTTTTCGCGTTATTTCTTTTTTCTTTATATTTTTTTTTTGATTGTTTTATGTTTTTCAATTCAAATTTTTTGTTTTTTTGCCATTGAGCGAGTATTAAAACTTTGTCCGCATTTTTTCATTTACATATATCTATTTTTTTCGCTTGTCTTGCTAATTGTAAGATTTTTTTTTTATATATACAATTTCGATTCTGGCAAAAAGGAAAACTAAACTAAAAAAAAAAAAAAAAAAAATCAAAATGCGCACAATTAAAATTTTTGACAATAGGCCAGCATTTGTTAGAAAATGTAAGCTTATTTTTAAAATGCAGCTACTGCAAACAAACCTAGAAGGGTTGGCTCATACGAATGCTCTACGAAGGCTAAAGATCAGATCTGGTTTTTTTTCCTTAAAAGCACACAGCAGCGCGCCAACATATATAGAGATTATCACTCCGCTGCTGCTGCAACTTATAGCTGCTGAGGCACTTTGAGTGCATCATTTTATTGCTTCGAATGAAGCTAACTAAAGTTATTCCTTGGTAAACTAAAAATCAAAGTAACCACAAAAGCATTAAATGCAAACTCGAACTACAGTTAGAAGATTCATATAATGAAAAAAAAAGAGAAAAGAAAAATCAAATTATGTAAAATATATGAGACCCACAAATAAACGTAACAATAATAAAAAGCAAGCAATGCTTCAAGTATAAAAGTACACAGACTCTCTAGTTGAAGTACTAAACTTGGCAAAGAGTAAATAATGGAAACTACAAGAAAAACAACAACAATGGCATCGCCTATCAAATTAAATGAAATCATCTTGATATCTACACATTACTTAAAAACAAAACCACCCAAAAAATAAAAAAATAAAAATAAATAAAAAACATGTATAATATATATTGAAAAGGCAGGCAGGCAGGCAGGCAGGCAGGCAGGCATTCAGTCAGACCACAAACATCACAAGTACCAAAGGCCAAAGGACATAGAAATTGCAAAAAATAACTTTACCTTAGGCAGTAACAGACTCAATAAAAAGTCACAGGAACTGCAGAGCGCAGGCCAGGGCGTGAATTGATGTGCGTCTATATTGACACAACATGGCAGGCAACGTTTTGGGTGATTTTGTTTTTTTATTTCTTCTCCTCTCTTATTTTTTTTTTTGTTTTTTTATTTTTCTGCGTGACACGTTTGACAGCCAAAATGTAAAGTGCGGAGAAAAGCACAACACAGCGCACACAAAAAAAAAAAGATTAATAAAAAAATAAAAAACCAGTATAAACGAAAAAAGCAAATAATCCGTCAATTCCGGTGGTGCGACGAAATTTCAAATAAAAAATAATTAATTTTATTCGAGTTGGTTGCCGTGTTTTTCCTCTTTTCTTTACTGTTGACTTAGTGACGTCTGCAACGTGGGTGGCTTTAGGTAACGTTAAAAACATATGAAAAAAAAAAGAAAAAAAAAAAGAAAAAGAAAAAGTGCGCATCTACTCACTCATTCATGCAATGATACGTTTTATTTTATTTTATTTCATTTCATTTCATTTTATTTTATATCATTTTTTTATTAAGCTACTCACAACGCATACGCAATTAAATAAATACCACGCAACAGAAATCAAATGCCGAAAAACAACAACAGGCCAACAACAAATAAACGAAATAAAAGTAACAATGTCTAACGGGGCGTGTAAGCAACACGCCCACTTGCTGGAAGTTGCAATTTCAACTCTAGTAATTAGTTTTCGCATTGCGATTTCTTTTCTCTACTTTTTTCTACTTCTTTTTTTGGTTTTTCGTCTTTTTTTTTTTTGTTATTTCCTTTTCGTCTTTACTTTGGTTTTCTTCTTTTTTTTTTTTTTGCACTGTGGAGCAGTTCTACTCTTTGCGTTGCGTTTTATTTACTTCCCTTTTTCTTGTTTTTTTTTTTTCTTTTTTTTTTATATTCTACTGCTTGTGCAGACTTTATTTGTGTTTTATTGAATTTTCTTTTCATTTGTTTGTTGATGTTTTGGATTTGGCGCATTTCGTATGCGAGACAAGCAGCAACGCAGACAAACAGCATTATTGAGACAGGCACTGAGTGACGACGACGGAACGTGGCACCGTGCCACATTCACACTGCCAGAGCGAGCGAGAGGGAAAGAGCCGCAGAGCAAAGCAGATTCGGCTGCTGCTTGCATCTAACTTTTTTGTTTTTTTGGTTTTTTTTTTTTGTTTTTTTGTATACCATTACACCAATAAATTACTTTGTAATGAAGCGTATTCAAGAAGAAAAACTCACTACGCTGCCATGCTGCTGCAACGAAGCTGAAGAGCTGCCAAATGGCGGATCACAACAAAATTGACATAGGAAATGTTGAAATGACTTTTGCCAAAGCATTAATTCGAGTAACATTCATTCATATTGCTTATTGAAATTTATTTGATTATTTATTTTTCGGCTTGTGTGCGTTTTTTTTGCTATTTTGTGCAATTCTGATTCTGACACAGACTGACTTCAGCTACAGTTTCTTAAATAAATAATCTCATAAATATTCATTTGTGTTTCGCATATACAAGTTGGAAAATTTTACTTTTGAATGACAGTTTCTAAGCTCGCTTTTTATAACGGAACTGCATGAGCAGCAGCCATGAGACGTACACAAACACACACACACACACACACACACATACGTAAATTATATACCACAAAAGGCTGTCATGCACAATTTCCACGCATAATCTTGAAAAACTTAAAGCACTCTAAGCTGAACAATACGCTGGCACACACACACACACATACACACAAATTGAGCGTCTGACGATATCATAACTGTAAAAGTATGTATAATGGTTCATTTTGATGAGCCACAATGGCAATGACATTTTCTTTTAAGTAACAAAAATTTAATATAAACGCTGCAACATACATACGTACGCAGGCAGACAGACAGACAGACGAACAGACATACATGAACTCGTCTGCATGGTTGGGGTTTGTTCCCTTTGCCTTTTTGCAAGTTCGTAAGAAAATCAACTAAATGTCAACAGCAGTCGCAAGGCTAAACTAAATGATAAAATAAAATTAAAAGCTACTTGCATTTAAAAAACTGACAACAACAACAACAAAAACAGCAGCAGCAGCAGCAACAGCAGCAGAAACAATGATGTGAGAGCGAGCACACACACACAATGAACAATGTAATTACCCTAAATAAAGTCATAAGTCTATGCTAAATGTGGTTAAATCTGGGACCACCCGCAGGGCAAAAGGATTTCGCAATTTTAATGAAATAAAACAAAACTTGCGAATAATGAAAGAGTGCAGCTGAGACAAGACGAGACGAGACGAGACGACAACGACAACGACAACGACGACAACGACGACGACGATAACAACAACAACAACAACAACGAAGAATCTGCACAACGGTTAGAAACGAAGCGTAGCGAAACGAAATGAAACGAAACTGAACTGAACTGAACTGAACTGAACTGTACGGAACGCAACAGATTTTCAAGTGAGTGCGTCTGTATTGCCAAGCCTTGCATAGCCTCGCATAGCCTCATAGGCTGTGAGGTTGGCTCCAGCAGCCGGCACAAAAGGCATTTGACAACGCGGCATTGTTTGATTTGGCTGGAGACGTCTGGGCTGTTGATATTATATTACATTTACGAATTACATACTGTGCACAGTGAAAACAACAACAAAAAAAACAAAAAAACACAAAACAAAATAAAAAAAACGAAAAAAAAAAATAAAAACTGTAAGGAATGAATTACAGCGAGCAAGCAAAGGAGGCAAAACGCCAAGTGAGTAGCAACATTAAAACGTAAAGGATTTCGTATTGTATGCAAGCCATCAGTTGCAGTTATTGACTCTTGCCTGCATGGCATAAACAATTGTTTACATTTATTTTCTTTTTGTTTTGTTTTGTTTTATATTATTTTGCTATTTTTGCATTCCTTCGTCACAATTGTTTTCAAATCAAAATACATTAGTGCTTGATGCCAGGCCCAATGGCTGGCTCCACGTCTATGGCTAAAGTGAGTGGAAATGCATTAGAGGCCATGTGCCCCAGGCAGCGCCTGCAGGCGCAGGTAGGGAATGCAAACTGCGTTTGAAGTAACCTAACAATAAACACAGAAATCTTACTGGCTCTATTCAGGCTTTTAATAAGCACTTGAAAGCACCCCATAATGGGTTAATGCATTAATGTCAAAACCATTTGCTGTTTCTCCGCAAACTTGGCCAGCAAAGTAACTAAAATCTATCAGATTTTAGTAGCAGCTAAAAATATCAAATACTTATAAAATAAAATAAAATAAAATAAAACAAAATAAAATAAAATAAAAGCAAAATATAGCATATCTCAGAAATGAATCTACGTATTTTTACTTAAATGCTAAACAGCATTTTTTTTATATACATATATATATATATATATATATATATATACAAGTATATATTGAAAAATTATTAAAATTATTCTTATTATTTTATTGCATAAATTTGACTATTTGCAGCAAATTTAATTTAATATTTTTAAAGATAGCATTTCGCTGTGACCTTTGTTGGTTAAAATGTTTGTCAGTGAGTAGTAGGGAAAAATATAATAAAGCGCTGACTGTCGCATAGGAACAGGCAAATATAATGGAATTTTTTTTTTGCGATTAACAACGTCAGACTCTTTTTGAGCTAATCAGTCGTTTGATATAATAAAGGATGCAGCATAGCATATTATTTGCACACAAATTATCAGTCAAATGTCAACTTAATTGTCAATATAAGGAAATGTTGTTGTGGGTTGTCATTAAATTGAGGCTATTTATAAATGACAATATTTGTAATACAAATTTTTTGTAACAATTTAATAACGTATTGATTGCATTATCAATTTATCAAATATGTACATTTTTTCGTTTTTTTTTTCTTTATTTTATTTTGTGGTTATACGTAAATTTGTTTTTCATAACACTTCAAACGAGCAACTACAAAAGGCTTTGATACTAGTCACACAGCCAACCTCTCATTAAACGCAGATAAAAAAAAATTTTTCACCACAAACAACAACAACAACATGAATCAACACCCCATTAAGCAATCAACAAATAATGTTTATGACAAATAATCCGCTTTCACAGCAATTCGTATAAAAAATCAATGAAAATATGTGCCCACCCACACACGCACGCACGACCACAGAACATGTGTATGTATTATGTACATCATAGGCATGCACCTATCAGCATGCAAATATGTATAAATTATAGGTATATCGGTATATGCACACATCTAATACCAATCAACAAATATCAAAACAATTTACAAAAGAAATATGTTTTCCACTGTCACTGATGTGATATCACTGCAAGACGAGGGCAAGTTAATAAGTTCTTAGAAGATCTGGCAGTATGATCAGATTACTTGGAACAGTATTCATTGTAAGGTTTAAATGCTGTAGAGCACTAAAGCGACTTATCTGCAAAGTAGAGGGGGGGAAAAAAAACAGTTTCGATCGAACATTTGCATAGAAAAGTTTAAAAACCGCAAGAAATCACAATCCTGCTGTCCCAGATAGCGCAATCAATTGGAAAAAGTGCAAACTTTGATTTGCTTACTCAAGCTGCTGATTCAACACATTTATCTTTCTTACTTTCTTTCTTTTCTTTTGCCATAACTTATGGAATAGTTGGAAGCAAAGCAATTTGTTAAAAAACAAAAATGAGAAATTATAGACAAAGGCAGAGTTGGACAAATCATTTTATTGAAAAAGTTGAAGCATCACTGTATCAAATATGGAGTGATATAAAAAGTATCCGCGGTTTTTTGGTATCTTTATTGAAAATCAATTTTAATCAAGTACATATAGGCGGCCATTATTATTATTAATGACCTTTGGCCAATTTGCAGTTCACTTTATAATTCCATCGGTGTGGACCAGAGCGAGCTGCAATTTTGATATTAAAATTTTTTTTCATATATAAAGTTTAAAGAAGACTATCATTTAAAAACAAAAAATGCGGTTTTTATGGCAACTTTTTGACTTACCCTCGTGCATACTATTCAACAATTTGCACCTAATACGTATGAAAACTCGTCTACAACATGAGATTGTCATTTGTTGCGTAGATTGAAATGTATCTGCAGAGCGAACGGTTCAGTCGGTTCAGTCGTTTATTGTTATTCCGAGTTAATCAACTGATAATGAACTGTGATAAAATGAACATTTGCACTTGTGTGTGCTGGGACCGCTCTTCCTGTGCTCTCTGTATTGAATTATTTTTATTGACCACAAAACAGCTTTCGCTGCCGACAGTTTTTCCCACACACGCGATTGTTATTATTTATAACGACATATTAACAATTTATTAAACAATTTTATGGTGTTATCATTGTGCGTCCGCCTTTATCTGGCCTCTGTATGGGCCCTTGTGTGGGCCTTTGTGTATGGGCCTTTTGTCTGCACTTGGCGCATTATGTTGGGGTTTGCACAATTGCAGTGCTTCAGTGATTTAACGTAATGTAATTTCCCGCACATTTCCGGCATTCTCTTGTTCGACTTAACCATGCGTTAAAGTGTTAAACAAATAAATTCGCAATCGGCATAACTGCAACATAAATGTCCTTTAGCACAATGCCAGGCCAGAGTCATTATTGCCACACACTCGCGCACTTTTCAGTTAATGCTGCCTTCGCCCGACTGTCACTTGCCATGGTCCTTGTTGCTCTCGCTGCTGTCCTTTCATTATCATGCTAATGAATTTGTAATTATGTAAAACATGTGCTTATAGTGACGAACTGTTAAAATCCATAAGTTCAAATTTACTGTTGCATACTCCTAGGCTGAGTTCATTAAAAACATTTATTATACATGGTATGTACACAGTATACATACATAATATGCGTATTAAAGCAAGCACAACTTATTTATGATGCCCATAGATACATTGCGCAGAAGTTTTAATTTTTATGACTCTTGCGAATTGATAAATAAAAATATAAGTTTGGCGGTAAACAACTGATCGGACTTATGGTGTCTTTCTTGTCATGCGCGGTTTAAGCAGCTATATGAGATAGTCAGGCTTATATTTTTTATGCATACACATCTTGAGCGGACCGCTCTTTTAAGCGGACAAATATTTAAAAGTCATTTTCCCAATTATCTTATAAAAAATTAAAACTCACTTGGACCAACTTATTCACCAAAAATTATTCAGCAATCTAATATTGTTTATAATTGCTTTATGTAAATATTCGCTTCAACAAATGATTCAATGTGTATTTTTACATATACGCAGTCGAATAATGAGATACTTTGTATATAAAATTCATTGTAAAGTACAGTCGGACTCCTGTATCAGTGCTGACCAGTCAGTTCATTATAGAGAAGCATTCGTTATAGAGGAGAAGAATCCGACTGCATACAGCAGCAGAAAAACATATCGTAAGTAAGAAGAAGCTGCCCACAACAGTGACGACTGAAAGAAATTCCCGTTTTAGTACGATATGCTCTATAGAGAAATTCATTAAAGAGAAGCTAGACTGTTAATATTAATTAAAACAATAAATAAATAAATAAATAAATAAAAAAAAAACCTCAATTATTTGTTAATTATTGTTAAAAACATTTGCTACCTCATTAAAACACATATGTTAGTTGGCTTCATTAGTGATGAAAAATTAAAATACGGATTAAACTTCAGATTATACTTTAAACTTGGGATTACTCTGCATGCAATGGAAAAAATCCGTACGTCTGCCGCATTAAAATGAATTCAAATGACAAATTAAATATAGCCACATTTCAATTAGCACAAATTGCAAATGATTACGACAATCCGCATTCAAACATGCACATGCAGGCACTTATAAAGGCAAATGTGTGTGTGTAACTGCACGTAGATGTGCACAGTGTGCATGTATATGTGCAGAGCAGAAGGCTGCAAGGCAAGTGAATAGGCAATGCAGAACATAAGCTACATGTCCTGATTACGCAAGTAGAAAATTGGCTTCAATTATATGCAGCATTATGAAATTATGAAGTAGCTACTTTGCAGCAAAATGTAATTACTGCAATTGTTGCTGTCATTGTCGCAATCGCAGGAGTAGCAGCAGCAGCAGCAGCAGCAGCAGCAGCAATAACAACATCAGCGACAATGCTAATAACAAATAGAACGACTTAGCGTGCATATGCGCTAATAACGTTTATTAAAACCACAACAACGACAACAACGACAACAACAACAACAACAACAACAACGACAGGGAGAGCGACAACAGCAAGCAAGCAGCAGCACCGACATTGCCACCCACCGAAACACTTCAGCTGATGCTAAATGACGACAAATTATGCAAATCCTTGTGAAGCACATTAATGCGAACAATGACAATTAATCGCAGCAAATTAAAATGATGACAATGTTCCATTTTCAGACTTAACTCTATGTTGGCACAAGGTACCCAGTCGACGCTGGGTGTGGTTTGTTAACAACGAATTTGCGCAGATTAGCGCGCAACAATGTCTTAGCTGCTCGTGTGCCAATTTGCAAATGTGCCTAACCATGTACAAACTCTTCAAATTCTCTATACGAACGAACAGACATACATTTTTAATTTAATTGTTTCCTTATAAAAGTAATTACTAAGCTGACTTGTGCTGGCTTTCGTCTATGGCAGCAACTTGCTTATATTTGTACTGGATAGTTGATATTATGCTCGCCATTCAGGCGTCCCACATCTCGTGCAGCCTGCGCCAAGCGTCGTTCCTCCTCTCGACCATCGAGGCCAACGCCAATGCGTTCAATATATTTTGCAGCGCGAAAGCCGTGCACCTGCGAAAGAAGCCATGTATATGAACTTTTCGGTACTGAAGGTAGCAAATATTTATGAAAACTTTACCTCATAGAAAATAGCACGTGCCTTTTTCGCAGCCTCCGGATCGAAATTCCATTCGGATTCTTGATGCACGATCGGCTCACCGGCAACGTTGTTCTGCAAACTTTCGGTTATCAAGCGTACAATGAATCCCTCACTCGGCTGATACGATTGCATGATGAGCAGCAGCAAGAAAGCGAACTGCAATTGAAACTGCAGAAATGAAATATTTAAGAAATAGCAAGTTCACAATGTACATAAATAAAATGTTGCGCTAACTTAGACTCAAAGCAAAGGCTGCGAAGAACCTATGTAACTGACTTAAATGTTATTTATTTATTTGATCAACTGACTTTTAGTTACAAAGTTAAGTCTATGGGAGGAAGGTGGCGCATCGGCAGCGTAGGCCATCAGCTCAAGTCTTTAATGCTGTTGATTGCAGCATGAGACAGCATGAGGCTGGTATATTTGATATTTCACTTTGTTGCCCAGCACTTTTATGAATGAGTGTCACAATTTATAAACAACAAATATAAGTTTTTTAGCAGAAAGCCACTGCAGTTCAATATGCTTAAGTATATATACATATGTGTGTATGTAAGTGTATATATTTGCTCATAAGTTTGAACTTACATTAAACACGCACAGACAATTTCTTAGCATTTTAGTGCAGCAGCAACGTCTTTTACTCGATTATTCTTTATGTATGATATATTATGTTTTTTTTTTCTTGCTTTTCGATTTCGCGCAATATACGTTTTGTACGTTCGCATCAATGGACCATTTTGCACTAAAAATCGTTTCGTTGCATAAACCAAAATCAACCAACCGAATATTGTCTAAAGCAAAGCTATAAAAAAGAAAAAATATTTAAAGCTTATACAACTTTTAAAGCGCTGTCGATGCACATTTTATTAAACAATATTGGCCAAATATAGTTACCATTACTAAAAGACGCTAAAAAGCTCACGCAAACCCGTTAAATGGCAAATGACAAACAATTAACTGAAAATATATCTGAAATTGAACAATGAAAAATCGAAGCAGAGAAGAAAACTAAACGCAATAAAATGGATGCCCCACATTAACTTGGGTGCAGCATAGGCCATTGATAAAATATCTCAAAGCATTGTCTGAACTAATCCAACACAGCGCTGGGTGTGGGGTTTGCGGTGTAGGGTGTAGGGTGTTAAATGCGTCAACTTGCTATGGCTTCCACACGCTTTCAGCTCTAATGTTTACCGTTACTTTGGCATTGTTTACATCTTAATACCCTCTAAGCCATAATAATAAACCAAAATAGTCTTGTAAAAATACACATTCTCTACGTTACTTAACCTGTTAAATTTTCCACAGTCAATAAAGTCGTGGCACATCGATATGTTATGTCTCGTATATTTCGGCTGTATTTACCATGCATATGAATAATACATGATGTTCATTTTCTATTCATGCTTAAATGCATTTTGTTTAAAGCTTCTTTGATCGTTTTATTTTTTTTTTCTGTTTTCTGGTCAAACGGTTAATGAAGTCAAAAACCTTTGGAACTTTTTTTATGAGTTATGCACGACCTTGAAAATTCGAAAACAACAATTAAGTTTATATGTAAATTTAATTTTTTGTTTGACACTGTGACATAAACGTAAGATAAATGCAGACGTTTATCATAATTTTTCAAATTAGTACTTAAAATATTCATTGTCTAATTGTGCAATATACAGAGACGCACTTAACCCAGCAAACAAAAAAACAAAAAAAAACCACAACAAAAGCAATAACAAATCAAATTACACGCACTAACCAGTTAAACAGCATTTGACTAAAATGCTTGCAAAAATTACATAATGCCTGAGATCACTTGAACATGGAGGGAGCATCAACGTCTTATTAACGCTTAGCGTTACTTTGGATCGACAAAAAGCCTGTCCATAAAACCACTTCGAAAAATTTGGCCTCAATTCCGCATGCATAACCTCTTTACGAAGGTGCGATGTGCTCTCTCTCACATAGCGGCCGCTCTTCCGCCTTATTATATAAAAAGAGAGCCGTGCACTAATTTCAACTTCAAAACATTCAACTTACATTCTTCATACGTGCCGACCAACATGCAATTTTTTATTATCACGCGCTTGTATGTGTTTGTTGTTTTTCACAACTGAAAGCTTTTTAAAAGAGATGAGAGTGAATGCAGAGTCTTTCAAAATGTATCAAAAATATAACAATATGGCGTTAGCATAAAAAAAACAATACAAAAATAATATATTTCGATATTTATTTATTAATTTATTATGTTGGGAAAAATTTATATGCTTGTTTTTTTTTTCTATTGTTTAAATAGTTTATGTGTATAGCATTCATATAAAATTTATAGTCCCATTGTTTGCTTACTCTTAGACTTCGGCTAAGTAAAAATACTTTCACTTTTTATACGACGCTCTTTTTTGTAACAAGTAAATGATATACAGTGCGAGGGTGACTTAATAAGTACACGTACATATGTAACTTATAATATTATTTTGATAAATAAATGCAGTAAAAATAGCTTTAATCTAATTAGGCAAAGCACAAAAGTTTTATCTATTATGCAAAATGAGAACTTTTAGTTACCAATATTTAATAGACAACTGTTGATAGACGAATGTTTTAAATTTTGGCTAAATAAATCACACAAACAAATATTTTTAAAACAAACCCACACATAAACTCTTTGGCGAAATTTTACTCTTATATTTAATGGTCTTTCGCTATGCTCTTAGCCGAAGCCAGCGAAGACCAAGTTAATAAACTTTAACCACGATCAGCAGATCTCAATGTTGTTTGCATGACGACGCGTTCACCGTCCGTCACAAACATTGCTTGGCCGACTCGTTGCTGACATTAGTCAAACACCTGAGGTGAGCGAAGATCGACTTCAGTCGCAAAAGTAGCGTGCAGCTAACAACTGCTGGCGGCAGAAAATCCGCGTGTAGCGCAATAAAGCGAATCAAAACAAAACCAACCGCTAAGAGCCAAGAGTGTGCAAAAGCGTTGTTAAGGAAGCGTAACTAACGCAGGCGGAAGACTTCGGTTATTACGTTTTCGCAATAATTGCACAAAAACGAAAATAAAAAAAAACATAAAAAAACAAATAAATAAAATGGCAAACATTTATATGCTTTACCTGCCTGTAAGTGTTTCAATTCATCTTGACTAAATTCAAGGCAGTGAACCAGAAATGACAAATAAGAAACTCCCTAGAGTTATAGTTGACTTCTTTCATTAACGAATGTACACGAAAAATCACGCCTAACTAAAATATTGACACTATTTTTTCAAATGAAAGTCAGCTACGAGAAGCTTTCGAATCGAAATCGGAATAGCAGTAAAGTCATACTAACAGAAACGTGCCATGAGTCTTAAAATAAGTGACACAAAAAAAAAGGCCAAACAGAAAACTGAAAGCAGGTGATTGACATACATATTGCACATATGTATGTATGCATGCATATACGTATGTATGTTATGTGCATATGTGTATGTGTAATCGTATTTCCAAACGTTTTCGACACAATTCGTGGAGACCTTGAAAACGCAAAGATTTACAATATACACACATATGTGTGATGTAAATTTGAAATGAGGTGCTTGGCAGCTATGCGCATGCGTGCCTGAAGAGTCACACTGTCTCTGAATTGGATTTATTTGTTTGTTTATTTATTAATTGGTGTGTTTCGCATTTAAGTGTTGTTGCTGTCTCATATGCTCCCGCGTATACATATGTGTGCGTATCTTGTATTTGGTTTTAACCAAGTTTAAAACAAGTAAACCCATTCAACGTACAATGGAGCGGCAAAGAAAGGCTTGCATTGCATAACTTCTGCAATAAATATTGCTTTGCATTATCTCCTTTAGCCACTCATTCGCTCCAGTCTTTTTTTGGAGCGAGCGCTATTGCGTTTTTTATACGACATACTGAACTAAAGCTTTTCACTTCATGTTCGTTTAGTTTTTATTATTTAAGTTAAATGCAATTAATATAACGCAATTAATATGCGTTACACAATAAAAATTTCACTTGGGAAAAAAGCTGTGTGCAATTTAAAAATAATTCAATGTGTTGAAAACTTAACTCAAATATACACATGCTTTCGAATTTTACAGCTTTTCCTGTTTTTTGTATGTTTCGGTCATTTTACCTTTGCGACTGTACAGCCAAGAGCTCCGAATTTTCAATATTTCGAAAGGTAAATGGTTCATTATTGTTTGCAGCGTGTTAACTGATTTTTCAAATATGTTTATAATTTATAGGCCAAAATACCGTTACCCATATTACGATGAAAATGGTCGCGGCAAACTGCTGTACGGTTACGGTGGACCCGAGCTATATCAATATAAGACTTATACACCGTTAGAAGGCATACACTAACTGCAAATATTATAATTAGTTATTAACGTATTTTTGTTTTATTAAAATATTTATGTGTTACTGACCTAAATAAAATATACATTAATTTAATTGTTAAATTGTTAATCTATTTGTTTTTTTTATCATTAATAAATTTTTTTGTAACCTACCTTTTTTTATTGAAGTTCTATAATGAAAAAAACGTTCATTTTATTATCATTATTTTCATTTATTCTTGCCTCTAGAATCAATAGCAGAACTTATCTTACCGCTGTTCGCATATGACAGCAAAATATAACTGTCACCCTAAATCCGTTAGAATTTCATATTATGGGTGTAATTCACACATTCACAATAAAGTTTAGGTACTTCAAACTTAGTAATGCCGCGAAACTTTATTTCTTCTTCTTGCGCTGGAAAAGTGTCGAATTCGTAAGAACTTGCCAAGAACCATAAGTCTTCTTCTTAATTTTGTATGTGATTGGTGAGAAAAAAATTTCACACAATGGCGGTTACTTCACAGTCAAAAGAGAACGGCAACGTTGCAAAGAAGAAGAGCAAGCCGGCAGTCGCAATAAGATCTATTGTGAACAGTTGAAGCAGTTTCTTGTGTTTGTAAATAAAAAGTAAAAGTATAAATAAATAATATAAAAGTATAAGCAATGTCGCGCAAAGAAGCATTATCACAGTTTATCAACCAAATACATGGCCGCCCTGTTGCAGTGAAACTAAACAATGGCGTAGACTACCGAGGTAAATCAAACAGCATCATAAATAAACCAGCTCTGAATTCATTATTTCATGCAAACGTATAAATTTCAGGTGTGCTTGCCTGTCTGGATGGCTACATGAACATTGCTCTCGATCAAACAGAAGAATACGTCAATGGCCAACTAAAGAACAAATATGGTGATGCCTTCATACGCGGCAACAACGTTCTCTACATTTCGACACAAAAACGCAGAGTGTGACAAATTTCATTATTTTTTTAATCTCTTAAATTTACGATAAATAAGATGTATAACTAATCGTACAACTACAAGCGTTTTAAATTATACTCAACTGGGATAAAGGGGAGTGCCAAACTCGGCAGGTATAGCACCTAAGCGACGCAATTGTTGCAATGAATATCCTGAACCCAATGCATTCACCAGGCGTTCACCACGATAACCGTACTTTTGAATGTAATGCGGTCGCCAGGCTTGTCCAAAATGTGGATCAAAAGGTATTTCACTCTCTTGCATAAATGCCGAGTTGCCCAGGAAGAGATGTTCGAAATAGTTTAACACTGCTTTTTTCTTCTGGAAATGTTCAATAATTGGATTTGCCATTGCGGCAGTATGCGGATTTTGCGAAGGCAAATTCATGAAGTATTGAAAAGTAAAGAGGTTAACATTGGAGAGATCCATAATCTCGTATAGATCATGTATAGTGGCACGTGTTTCCAGCAAAAGAATCTACAGCGCCAATGACAAAATATAAATACAAATTTTAAATATTTATTTATAAACTGCACTTACTGCTATCAAAATGGACGCTAATGCGAATTTTTTCATTGTAAATTTTATTTGCGATAAGCACCTAACGCTTGGTCACTCAAAACTAAACTGAGGTTGGTGTTTCAATACAATTAATTCGGTAAATGCTTACATAGCCTGCACAAAATTTGCGATGAATTGGACAACGTAATAATTTGTAATAAAATTACTCAATCTTTATATCCGCCTGGTTAAGACTCTTCACCAATTGACTGCAATTAGTATGCAAAGCAAAGCGCACTCTAAAGCCGGCACGTAATTCACTCTTGACGCCTCCTCCGTTGACCCAAGCAATTTATCGAAAACTTTTTGGATTTTTTAATAAGCTTAAGGTATGTTATACCGAAAAGTACTTTTGGATTTTTCGATTTTTAAAATTTTCAGTTAAAATGTTTCTCAACGATTCAAAAGCTCATTCCAACCACTTATTGTGGTAGTGGGTTTAAAACAAACAACGTGTGACATTAATGTAAATGTATCAATACAATTCTAATTGGACGAATTTTTTGGCCAATTATTGTTACGCACGTGTGTACATGTGAAAAAAGTCAAAATTTCATGGTTAATGCGTTATATCCTGCCGAGTGTTTCATTAAAGCGTTTATTATAGTACAAAATATGCACTTTTATTCTTTAAAATTAAATACACGAAAAAGAATTTCTTACTTATAACAAAAAACAAAAAATTTTACTGCATATTCCTTTTTTCGTATTGTGATATTTTTATGTGTAAACCAGCAACTCAATAATCTTAAAGGATATCATAAAATAAGACTGGTGTTTCACTTATTTGTTTTTTCTTCAAATTCACGACTGTTAAGCCACATTCATATTATTTTATTAAGTGTTTTTAGTTTATCAATTATATTAATATAGCAATCAATTAAGTTTGCAATATTTTAAAAAATACAAAATTTGCACGTGACTTCTACTAGCAAACCGTGGGTATTACGGGAGTGTCGGAATAGAGATTACTTATTGACAGTTAATTAGCCCATGACAAAAGCTGCTTCATATCGGGATCATCTAAAATACAAAAATAAACTGGGTAAATAAGTTAACTTCTCATTATGTCGCCTTAAGCTCACCATCAGGATCTGCCGTGGCTGCAGTGGTTGTTGTTGTAGTAGCTGCTTTTCTTTTATCTTTAATTTTCTCTGGTAGCTCGTCTGGCACTTCGGGTAACGTTGTAGACGGCTCAGGTACGTCAAGGATTTCCTTATCGAAGTTCTCCTGTTCCAATTCGTCGAGTTCACGCTCGAGTTCCTCATCATCGACATCGGCACCAAAAGCAACTGGATTAGAAATGGCATCGGATATTTCGCGGGCCACATCTTGTTGCTCGGCAATATCGTCCATCATGTCGTGTACTTTGTCCACATCCCTTTAAATTCATAAAATAATATTATTTTGTATACATCAAAGAATCGTGTCTGAGGCACTTACATATTTTGGTGTGCAGCCTTGAGCGCATCGGCCGCATTCTTCATTGTTGTCAAGACGGCAGTATTTGTGTTGGCGCTTTCCAAAGCCTCTCGTTGCATTTCAATTGTTGATAGTGTGCCATCGATCTGTTGGAGTTGTTTCTCCAGACGCTTCTTCTTTTTAAGCGCTTGCAGTGCAACTGAAAAAGCGATGTAATGATTTTTAAAATAAGCATGTTCCTTTCTGAATAGACATAATGAAGGTAATAATTTAGTATTTTTACTTTTTTATTTTTTTAATATTTCAGCAGCTAATTTATGTTCAACTGAAATAATGGTGTGTAGTTACTTTCTACAAAAGCAAATTAATTAATAAGAAATAGTTTTATATTACGTTCTAGGCCATCGTGATTGATATTATCCAAAATCCGAGCGTTTATTTTTGTGTATGTTTTAACAAAGAGAAAAGTGAAGATATGCGAAAATGTATTTTCTTAGAAAGCAGATTCAAATTCAGCATTTAACTATTGACTAAGAAACAACAACACGAATGAAACAAAAACATTAAACAATGACTCATTTTTTCCGCTGATACCACTGAGGGAACAAGATGATTTAATATTGAATTGTTCGATGGGTAATCACAGCAACTCCGAACAGCACAAACTAACCTCTTTTGTTCTTGGAAGCATTCTTCCTGGCTGTACTAAGTTCCTCTTCGATTTTGGATTCCAAAAACTCCTGTTTCTTGATGAGCATATTTTCCGTCTCACGTAGTTTTTGGATAGCCTCGCCCGTGGACGGCGCCATTTCCTTCTTGCCACCAAACATTTTACCAAAGAAACTCATTGTGCTGATTTCCGAATCGCAGACACCACGTTTGAAAATACGAACTTCAAGCACGCTCCTGTTATTGCGTTTAATTAAAATTAACTATTGTGTTCACTGTCTGACTATGGCTAATTTTAATAGAGGTGAATGCGTCATAAATGGAGTTGCCAGTCTTTTTATTTAGATTTTGTACATTGTTGTTGTATTCAGCATTTATCACAAATCGGTCATATGTTTGTCCTGCTTCAAAAAGTGAATGTGGCGCCGAATCATAAAAATTGAATTCACATTTTCATTTGCTATTGACAAAAAACCCGAATGTTTATTTATAACTTTAAATTAATTTAAGTTCTCAACGTTGTTTTACATTTATATTTGCTATTCTGCTCAATCCTGATATATTGACGACTGCATGATGTTCAAGAAGAAGACTAGACTCTCACTGAACAAATGTTGCAGATGGCAACGCTAGCAGCCAACCAGCTGTTGTTACACACGAAATCTATAAACATTTCGGCGTCTAGTGCTTAAGATTTTGTTTCTCGTTAAAATAAAATGGCAAATCGAACAGTGAAGGAGGCAAAGAACGTACACGGCACAAATCCACAATATCTTATTGAGAAAATTATACGATCACGAATATACGATTCTAAATTCTGGAAAGAACAATGTTTCGCGCTAACCGCCGAACTTTTAGTGGACAAGGCGATGGAACTACGTTTCGTCGGCGGCGTTTACGGCGGCAACATAAAGCCAACGCAATTTCTTTGTCTCACATTAAAAATGTTGCAGATACAACCAGAAAAGGACATTATTGTGGAGTTTATCAAAAATGAGGAGTTCAAGTACGTTCGAGCACTCGGTGCATTCTATTTACGTTTGACTGGTGGTGCAACAGATTGCTACAAATATTTGGAACCATTGTACATAGACAATCGGAAGCTGCGGCGTCAGAATCGCTCTGGCCAGTTTGAGATTGTTTACATGGATGACTTCATTGATGAACTGCTACGTAGTGATCGAGTATGCGATATTATTTTGCCTCGTTTGCAAAAACGCACAATACTGGAAGAAAATAATGAGCTAGAGCCAAAAGTATCCGTGCTTGATGAGGATCTTGAAGATGAAGTCGTAACCGATGATGAGGCAAAGGAAGACGACAAATTTGAGAGCCATTCAAAGTCGAGAAAAAGTTTATCTCCTAATTTTACCAAAAAGAAATCAAGAAGGCATGAAGGAAAACATCGTTCGGTGTCCAGATCCCGCAGTCGATCCAGAGATCGTGATAGACGAGATGGACGTACTCGAGACTACTACAAAGATCTGGAAGAATTTGAACGTCAAAGGAATCGTGCACGTGGCAGAGATCACAATAATGATAGCGAACAATATGACCGCCATCGCAATCGAGACAACCGTCATGAGCGACGGGATAGAGACTACGAAAGAGCGGATTTCGAAAGAAGCGGTGGTCGTAGTGGCGGTAGCAGTCGTTATGAAAGTCGAGATTCCCGAAGTGAACGCGATCGTGACCATAGGCGACACTGATTTCTTTTAAGAATTTCAATTAATAAAAAACAATTCAATGTTTTTTCTTGAATAACAAAAATTAAATTTTAATAAAAAATAATCCTATTGGAAAGTTTTCCCTTCCGACTCATCCATTTAAAGGAAGACTCTGCATTATACATAGTTTAACCACCCCGAATCATTTAAAGACTGTTCGTTTTTATAAGGACCCTCGCCACATTTGGTCATTAGTCAAGGGAAGTACGCTTTTTAATACAATTGCTAATTGATAAAGCACTGGGTAATATGAAAAATACGTAAATTCTTGTTTTGCCATTCTGATTAATTTTTGAAATAACAAGAAATTTTGAAAAACTCAATTTGGGAAAGCGAGACAGCATTCTTGACGTATCTATCTAATAGCAGCAAATCGTTGATTGCTACAAAACATCATCTTCACTCTTGCTAAACGAGTAAGTGGAAAATGCATACTCGCAAATTTGGCTGACGTTTTGCTGAAAATCAAAAAGAGAATTTTGCTTGGGGTTGTTGACATTTTACTTCCAGCCACAATGCATTTATTCAGGTAGCCTCAGAGTAATTTTGCTGGTAATACAACAATTTATAATGAATGGCAAAACGGCAGAAGAAGCAGAAAAAACGATTCTGATTGGACACCATAAGAAGAAGAAATCGGCAACAGTTTTCATAGTAGCAGTTGTTTAGTGCTGCTTCAGTGTTGTTGAGGAGAAATAGAGTTGGCAGAGTACGAAACCCTTCTTTCTCACTCTGACGCACTATAATACTAGTGATTCACTCTTCTGACAACATCAAGGAATCTCGCAAAAAACGACGTCAGACCAGCAGGCTCGCTAGTGCGAGCAAGTGGAATCGACTACTTGGTTAGATTTTGCCTAAATTTGTTGTTTATTTAGTTTATTACAATTATTGTTTTTTATTCTATCAGAAGTGCAGAGGCGTTTGTGTGCGCTCGACAAAAGAGAAAAACACAGCAGTAAAAATAAATGAAACAAATAAATCAAGTTTTTTTGTAGATAAAAATTTGTATATAAAAGATCACAAATTACTTATTTAATTAACACATAGTTCCAATCTGCTGTGCCTGTAATTTTTGAGGGTCAAGGTGAAAGAAAAAACAATTAAGTGAGTAATGGCAGAATCGATAGTGCAAGATTGGCTAGTGGACTATGAACGGGTGCGAGGTAAGGCAGCAGAATCGTCGGCGTTTGCCGTGGAACATGAAACAGACCCCGAAATCGCTGAGGCCATCTATACGATATTCAATGAACGACATCGCAACGAGTCGTTGGTACACGACATTTGCCAACAATTGTTGGCGTTCTACCGTGCTCCTGAGGAGCCTTTGCGAAAATTTCCATTGCAATTTATACCTGTATTAATCTACACGTACCTGCATGCGGTGGCGGCCGGTGATAAGAAAGCCGCACGCGGCATTGAGACACTACTTATTTGCATTTACAACGGCGAAGTGTCCAACGATGACGGAGGCCAGCGAGTAGTTGCATTTCGCATGCCAATATTGGCTCAAGCTTCCGTTTACCATGAGGAGAAAAACCTGCCTCTAACTGATCTTCGTCGTTGGGAGGATAACTGCAATCGCGAGGTTAAATGGGGCCCACACATGCGTATCGAAGCTATCACGGCTCAAAACCGTATGCGCATCATGACGGCATTGCTCTTCTGCTACAACCAGCAGGTGAATCTTACACAAAAATCTTCCTTAATACATCTGTGTCGAGTGGCTTCGCATCTTGTGAATCAGGGATTCTCAACAAAAATGGGACATGCACACCGGATTTCATATGGGTAAGAAACGTCAATCTGATCCCATTTAGCAACTTATTTAAAATACTAAAATTGTGTACAGTTCGGATCCTACAACGGGTGCCGTTTTTCCAAAGCCTTCAACACCGCGCATACCACTGTCTTCTGCATTTTTAGTTGAAATAGTACATGCCATATACTTCGCAATGTTCAACGGCTTCGGTACAGTTGCCATTCAAACCCTTGAGGATATACACAATCGTGCTTGCTACGAAATGTACACTGAGCTCATCTTAGTAACGAGCGCAGTGCGCAATTCTCTACACGCTAATCCGTCGGGTCAGCCAAGCGACGGACCAATGGGCCTTAGCGTGGCACTCACTCCAGCTACGAACACAGTGACGACTTCAGTGTCAAAATCCATGATAACGAATGCTTCATTCCGAACTAAAAAATTACCTGACGATATACCTATACAAGTGGTTGACCTGACAATGCCACAAGCACCACAAGCACTGGCGAGTGTAACTGAAGAAACAGAACAAAACGTGAAAGATTCGTCTTTGACGAAGGAATCACAGGGCACACGAAATTCCATAATGCGGCCAAGCATGGAAGGCATTAAAGCGCAGGCGCACAAAGCGCTAATTGCTGGTTTTAAGAAATCTAAAGATAAAGAGAAGGATAAAGAAGGCAAATCAGCAGAGCCTCCAAAGCCACCACAACGTAAATTCGATAAATTTACACAACGGAATTCGCTATTGCAGCTGCAAATCGACACCAACCTGGACCCAGTCGCTCCGGTAGCGTCTGCGAAAGTGAAATCGCAATACGCAGATGCCGTCGCAGAGCCCTCTGAAATGTTGCCCATGCAGACGCTTAACGACAATCTAAATAATTCCAACAATTTCAATATTGATATCGAAAGTGATGTAAATGACAGCAGCGGCGGCATTCCAGCACCTATCAGTAGTACGACAACAAGCAGTGACTTGCTTACTAAAAGCTTTGACTCCAGTATTGAGTTGGCACTCAATACCACTAACAGTAGCAGCAAGGTGCCTGAACACACATTAGAATAATTGCGCTACGAAGAAGAGCTGCAAGCAAGACGCAGCTGTATTTGTCAACTAGCCAAATTAAAACCAATGCAACATATTTGTTAAGTTTCTTTTTGTCTAAGCAGCACTTCGTTCCCACTCAAGTGGACTGCAAGCCAATATTGAAACCTCGAAAGAAAAAACCATCCGCTGCGATCCGCAGTTCATGCTTCAGCTTTGTCCACTTATGCAAATATGCTTTCAGTCTGAGACAGATAGAGCAGCCAACGTTACGATGGAGAATTTTTAACAACATTCGAATATATCATTTGCGGATGTATAATTTATATATTGTCATTTTTTTGAAGTTTATACATTTATTGTTATTAGTTGTGTGCATGAACTTGTTGATACTCACCAACAGATTTACTTAAAACTATGAATACATTATCTATGAAAATACAATGTTTTTCTTAATTTGTTTTAAAAATGTAAATTATTCGTAAGGGATCTTTTTTAGATGTCAATTGAATAAATTACATTTTGTCCTGACTTTATTTGCAAATTCACTATTGACTACTTTAAGAATTTCAATGTATCTTCCTTAAACTGTGTGACTGTGTATAATGGGTTGTGTGCGAAGAAGCATTGAATTTAAATTCAAAACGCAAAATTTACATGTTTTAAATGCATATACTTTACTTTAAATTTGTCATACCATTTTTAATAAGATTAAAAAAAATATGTACGAAAGTGGCTGGCATAGGCAAATAACAAAATATCTAAATGTACTTATTAATACTTAGTATTGTTAAATGTTTTATCTTTTTTTTATATATGTTTTGGCTACATGTTTAAGTTAGAAATAATCGGAAATCAAAATCAAATAAATGTTATTAATGTGTATGTATGTGAGCAAATAAAATTGCAAATGTATTTATTATATGTTAACTAAAGTTGTATTAAAACTGAAAAATATATTTAAAAGCAACCTACATACATATGTACTTAAAATATTTTCTCATATTGTTCCTAAAGCGTACATCAAACTATTATTATATTAGGGTTAAGCTACATACGCATATTTGAAGCTGAATTATGTTTCGAATATTGTCATTGTAGAGCTAATCCCGTTTTGACTTAAGCCGAAATTCTTATATATACATACTCACACTTTGAGTTGTCTGTTTAAGCTGATTTCTTTCTAAATTTACCCTGTAAAAAAATGCGTGCCACATCGATGCCTTCTTTCACGTTCGATGTCCTTCGGTGTACGTAGTCATTTGAAACCACATCAAATCCATTCTCACTAAACAATTTGGCAAGCTCCGGTTCTGCAAAGTAGTAACTGCGCGTGCCATCTTGACGCATATAAAGATTTTCCGAAATCTTATTGCCTGCCTTGAAGCGCAACTGTGCCATATCATACAATCCGTAGTCACGAAAGAGTACAATCCCACCTGGCTTCAATACGCGCCACAGATTTTGAACAACTAATGCAAATTTATCAGGATGTATGGCTGAAAGTACAAAAACCATTGTGCAAATATCTAAACTTGATGCTGTAATGTGTTCATGCAGCTGCTGCGTTGTAATATCACATTGAAATGCGCACACACGGCGTTCATCATACAGTGGATTCGTGCGCACAAAGTTTACAGCTCGCGGTGAGAAATCACAAGCGTAAAAATAGAATCCCATATCGTTTTCCGTCTGCTCTTCAATTAGCGGATATATGAGGTTGCCCACACCACAACCTACTTCGAGTAGTTTGCGACGTTCGTTTGACGGCGTATTTGTTGGCTCTGCAAGTAGCTCTTGAAACTCGCGGGTGGTCCAATGTCGATCTCTAAAAAAACGCGTCTCATTGCGTTTGTAAAAAATATCCCAATGCCGTTGTGCATCGATTTCAAGTTTGTGCGCTTTAAATTCGGGCACCAAGCGCATATTCTGCTTGTGTAGCATCTGCTCCTCCTCGACCGTAAGGCTTTTCCTTTCTTTAGTTAAAGTGTTTTGCAATATTTGCTCAGATTCAGTCGTTTCCATTTTTCTGAATCGCACGTGCGAAATCACAAACAATAAAGTACTAACAAGCAGAACAGCTGATTTTGTTTACAAACTATAGGGTTGGTGTATCGTATATCGATAAAAGGGATATTAGTTATTATTGCTGTTTGAAACTTTGTATTTAGCAAGACAATAGTATGGGGAAAGCAGAATCATATTGCCCTTATCAAGGCACTTGTGCACTACGCAAAGTGTGTGCATGCGCAAAGCGCTTAGTTGATATCTAATTAACTTTTAAATATTTCAATTTTATTAATGATTTATTCTTATGTAGGCAGAATAGCAAGTTTTTCTACATAAGTCAATGCTTAGGACATCAATTGCAGGTTGCAAATTCGGACAAGGTGACAACCACAAAGCTAACCTAATCCCCTAGCCAGTGTTTGGCAAAATATTAAATAAGCCAATGCATTCATTTGTCCACACTGATTAATAGCAAATAATAATAATATCTGCAACAGGCTGCCTGAGGCTCCTATAAACAAAGAGACGCCGTTATAACGTTATTTTAATAATAAACCCCGTTTTATTTAATTATTCCTTTCGCTTTCGACTTGTAATCGTTACTGATCAGTTTATGTAACTGAAAGTTGGAGATATAAAATCAGATACAATTTTCGGCATGTTTCTGAAATAAAAATCTATAAACGATTATATTAGTGTAAATTCTTAAAAATAAGCGAAAATGACATGTCTTCAGTTGGTTTAGTTATTACGCAATTTCCTCAAAATTTCTTAAATTATTGAATTTTCTTTTCATATTTTTTATTATACATGTGTACACACATGCAAACATATATTTAAAAAATTCTTTTTGACTCAAAGGTGCGGTTTTAAAATTATTTAAGCGGTTTATATTTTAGATGTTTTAGATGTGCTACATACAACATTATAGATTAACAATTTGAAATATAACGTACGCATAGTTTTATTGTAGTGTTTTTTGTTGTTATTGTAGCACATTTTAAAATATTTGCAGTATAATACAAACAGTTTAATTAAGCGCGAGATATACGAAAACGGAAACTTCCAAAACAATGTTTGGCATTGAAATATTTACCTATAAACATTTAAATGTGAGAAAACTTTTTAAATTTCCTTCCACACTAATATGACATTCATCCAATAACTCAACATCGGAATCAGAGTGAGAAATAAACCTTTTTGGGTTATTTGATCGGATTCTTTTTTAATCTACTCTCTCACTCATTTTCAAAAATTTGTATTCGTTAGACAAAGACAGTTGCGTAGGCCGGACTTCAAAATCTACACAGCGGAACTAGATCTGTACGTATTTTTCGCTAAAATATTTTTCTATGTGTATTTGCCTAATTGCTATAGTTTTCTCGAATATCTTGTTTTCGATTAGTCATCAAAATCCACAACATTTTATTTTGATAACTAGGCTGTTTTACTAATTAGATCTTACTTTTTATTTTGTGCTTTTGGTCCAAACATACGTACATACAATATAGTAAACACATCTCAGATGCTTTAACAACAACAATAATAACAACATTATCAAATGCTTTTTGACTATAACGAATCTGAACTCTTAACATAAAGTCAAGTACCATAAGTCGAAAAAGTAAATCTTATTTGTTTCAATTAAAAAAAAAATATTCTTAGATGTTTTTTTTTTTGTAGAGATATTGTCTTAATTGGATTGTAATAAAATATTTTGTATGTAAAATATATTTAACAAACTTAACTTTAAAGAAAAAACAAAAATGTATATATAAATTGATGTAAGAGGCAACCTGCAAAATGTAAGATTTGTTGATTGCCTTCGGGTCTTTCAAAGATAAAAAATGACTAGGATTCATTAGGTAAACTTATAAGTGGCTTTGCTTACACCAAAAGCAGTTAGCTCGTAATATTCATCTACCCATAATTGTTGGTTCGTCCGCCATGGCAACCTCGTCATTGGGTGCTTTGGCGCCCTTTTTCTTGCCCGAATACCAAAGGAACATAATACCGCACATAAGGTTCACAAAAAAGACGAACCAAGCCAGGTAAACGCCATAGCCATAGCTGCATAAATCAAGAGTTTAAATAAAAAGAAAATGTTAGTTCGAGCAACTGAAAAACTCATGAAAAACACGCAGCTTACATTAATTCGGCGCCATCTGGATAGGCATAGAACAGATGCTCCCGAGTGTAGTCAACGGATGACAGCAGCACCTGTATGACCACAACTGCCGTAGAGGCCGCTACCAAATGTATGCCACCTGCCAGACGTTTGAACATATAACGTGGATTCATGAACGTATAGAATGAGAAGACAGCGCCCAAGCACATGACAAACACAGTGATGCATGCAAAAGATGCCTGCGTACGTATATAATCTGCAAGAATGGACCAACTAACTACGTGAAGAAGAGTTTAAACATTGGCTATGAGCAACCATAGAACTGCTTACCCATTAGTTCGTCATCGATGCCCGGATCGTTGCGCAAGACGTTCGCATTTGGGAACATGTCAATATATTTACAACGACCTGAAATTGAGATACGGCAACTTCTTGGCATTATTTCACAAAGTGCGGCATGTTCAATTTCGTAAGCACTCACGATTGGGTATATAATCATAGCCGTTGGCCTGACGGCCCTTCTTGGGTGGTCGCGGCGGCACCAATGACAGCACGACGCGTTGCTCGTTCAGCACATAGGCTGGTATGCCCACGTCGCGTGCATATGGAAAGAACAGTTTAGCCACGCTAAACTGATCGCTCCAATTGCTGAAAATTGCCATTTGGGCCACTTCGGGCACCACGAAATACAGCGTAGTCGAGTTCAATGTAATATTGACTAAGGCATCGCCGAACGTATGCCGCGTAACGATGCCGCCGACATCTAAGGGATCAATGGAAATGGGCCTAGCATCAATGGGACTCATTTCACGCTGTGCTTTGGCTGTGTCGATGACTAATTCCTGAAAAGCATTTCGAAAAGTTTGAAATTCCTTTTCGTCGCCGCGCACCCAATGCGCAAACATGCGCCGTCGTGCCGGCTCCGAGAAATTGAGCATCGGCTCTTCGACAAGCTCCTCCGCATAACGTTTAATAAACTCCGTGTGAGCGAGGCTGCGTTTGGCATCGTTGATGCTCGTTGGTCCCTGATAGGCAATTGAGGTAAAATTTCGCACAACGTTCGAGTTGGGCAGCGCATTGGGCACGACTGTGTAGCGACAGTGACGCCACAGGCCCGAGTGTGACGACATAAAGAAACGTCGTGTGTCGGGTATGAATATGCCTGAAATTTCATAAATCCGTAATGCCACACACTCACACACACACACACACATGCAAGAAACATACCGCCTCCGCCGGATATAATGACCCAGTGATCTGTTGCAATGGCCAATATCCAAATGATCAGTGATAACACAGTCAGTATGCTGCAACAGAAGAGCACGCGACGCTGGAACATGTATGCCTCCATTAACGGTTTGCGTGCCTCATCGCGTCCGATGGTTGAAGTCGAAACTTCGCGCTTCATGGTTTCTTTGTTGTTGTTTTGTTTGCTTGCTTTGTTCTTCTGTTGCTGCTTTGTTGTTTAACCTTATGCGTATCCGTATCCGTGTGGAGTGTGTAAAACTACGTAGAACTATGTACTAAACGCTAGCTACCTAACTACTCAGTATTTGCTATGGTCATGCACCCATAGGAACCTGCATTTGCACAAGAGCCAGCAGCAGCTAGAACTCCCCAGACGACGCGTGCTGCGGCAGCGTTGTCAGCGTAGTAAGCGTATGTGATGTTGATGTATATTCAACACGCACACGATAGCCGCGTTCCTAAGTCATAAAGGAAAGAGAGATGAGTCAGAGAGTTGCAGATTCGAGAGATATGCAAGTATAAAAATAAAAAGTTTTCAATGAAGTCACTTGGCTTCCTCCATTCTGCTTGACATATAGGAAGTCAAAATATTTTTTTCAAAAAACTCAAAAACAAAAACAGAAAAAAAAAAATAACGAAAAAAAAAGCAGAACCAATTCAACGACGCATGCTGCTCACATTTGTACAAATGTATAAAGATACAAATACTTATACAAATTTTAATTGTTCCACTGTTTAATATACAAATGTACCCCAACGTTCCTCGCGCGTCTACGCGACAAAAATTTTAGCAGGTGGTAAAAATTTTCGCGCATTTTTTTTTTGACACCCTACGCAACAAAGCTGCCATGCATGACTTCATACCCGTGCATTAATTAGAATTTCGAATTTACTTACAAATGAAAACTAGAATTTTGTAACTTATATACATATTTGGGGGTTTAAAAAATTCTACACAAATATTTGTATACAATTTTTAACTTATTTTTGTGCTGCACAAACAAAAAGGGTTTCAAAAATCTCTGATATCTTGTTATTTGCTGAGCCCTAAACTGCAGTTAAGTTTTGTACAGTTTTTTTTTTTTTTTGTTAGTTCACTGCACTCTGGAACTATTGATTCATTAAAACAAAAGCTTGAGTAAAGAACTTTTATGGTAAAATTCGTAAAACAAAAAAAATTTGTCAAAAGGACAGGGTTTTTTTTTTTTAAACTTAAAAAATAAAAAAAAATAAATGAAACAAAAAAAGACATTAAACTATTTTTCGGATGTTTTAAAATATTTTCAATTTAGTTGCGTTGTTGCTGCGTCGTAATAGTTTCCTATATTATATATGGAGACCAGGAGATTTTCAACGAGAAGCGCTTTCTTTGCGAAAGTTGAGACAAGTGCATACATGTTCATTTCGAAGTTGTGCGTAGCGTATACAACTTCGGTAAAAGAAGAGCAGCACTTGTTACTTGAAAATAAATAAATATAAAAAAAAAAAACACATGTATGTTGCTTTGGAGGATTTATACATAGTTCGGTTACATGTAGCTGCTGCTGTTGCTGCTTTGGTGACTTTGTTTGGCCGCCGCGCGAGGCAGCAAATATTTATAAATAAATTTAGTTTTTTTTTTTGTTTTTGTTTTTTTTTTTTTCTCACAAAATATTTAAATTTTATTTTAAATGCGCCTTCTCACACAGTGTAAAACGTGTGTGTTCAAAATTTATGTAGTTTTTATTTTCTTTCTTTGTGTTTTTCTCTACGATCTGATTTTTTTTCAGCACAAAGTAAAACAAAAAAAAAAAAACAAAAAACAAAAAAGAACAAAAAACAAACAAATATATAATAAATAAATATACTACAACAAAATTTGGCTTGACTTCTGCAGCTTGGGGAAGTTTATTTATAAATTTGCTGCTGCACTTTCTTCGACCCAACGATAAAATGCGTTCGCTTGCTTATGAAGTTATTATCAGGGTGTCCCTCCAGCTACTGCTGGCAAGAATTTGTTATTCAGAAAAGTGTGTTACATTTTTCTGTTTTTTTTATTGTTTTTTTTTATTTTTTTTTTTATTTTTTGTCTTTGTTTTTGTTAAGCAAATTTGTCTTATCTAAAAATATCTACAAATTCCACATGACAAACTGAATAATGATGATTCCTTTCACAATTCTTCGTCCATTGTCTTCGCGCGTATATTGACACTTTTGACACCAAAAAAAAATTCATTTTTTAAAATCTTTCATTTTTCTTGTTTTTTTGAACACACATTTTTTTTTTTGTTTATTTAATTTTTTTTTTTTTGAGTTTACGTTTAGCGCGGGCATTGCATATTCTACATACAGTATTGGCCAAAACTAAAGCACCGCCTAAGACAATTTTTTTAATAGCAACATATTTTTATTATTATTTATTAGTATATGTATTTTTTTTATTTATTTAAAACTTCATTTTTAATCAACAATAACTTAAAACATTCATCATGTTACAGAAGAGTAGTAGACGCCGGATTGGTCCAATACAACCTATGTGTCCTTAGTCTTAGATGGAATATGATATATAGGCACGCGAAGAGGAAAAAGATTAAGTCGCAAGTATTGCAAAGCAATTGTTAAGCACAGAATGAGTATTCCGGTATCTACTGCCCTTCTTGATTGCTTCTCTGGTCAAGACAAGGGATCAATTCATAAGGCTGAAGGAATTAATGCGAAACAAAAAATGATATTGATACAAAACACACAAATTTCTAAGACCATACATTCAGGTCCATATGATAGCAGTTCTCGGTGGAACTATCGAAACCGTCGATTTAAATCCTTTATGGGATATCTTTAGCATGAAGTAAGATATTTACAAAACCTAATCGTAAAAATAGACTGGGCAGGGATTATATTACTAATTTAGCATTCTCTATGCATGCGAGTTGTACTTTTACTAATTTTGAAAGATTTTTCTATATTATGAAGAAGGGATGCTTTATTTTGGTTTTGATTTTTAATGGATGGATGTCTTCAGTTATTGTTTAGTGAAAAATATATACTATTAATAAATAACGTTGTTTTCATATAAGAATTATTCAAAAAAATTGTGCCTGAGTGCTTTAGTTTTGAACGTTACTGTACATATATAGCACGGCTTAAGAGCTTTTGTTTTGAAATACATAAAAAATTTTATTGCAGAAACGAAAACAAATTTTTCAAATAATTTGTCTTGAACCAAATCGTTGACATTGCGTGAACTAAAAAAATGTTTTTCAACTTATTTCTGCCTTCTTGTAAAGTTCAAATTGAATAATTACATTTACTTAGCGTTTATCTATTTTTGTTTTAGTTTTATTTGATTTATTTTTTTTATTTTTTGGTTTTTTAGTTATATAATTTACCCACAATGTTTGTAATTTTAAATCAATTTGATTTTGTTTTTCTTTTTTTTAATTGCTTTACCATTAAAACAAGCCAAACAGCGGATCGGTAAATTGAAGCGCGAAACAATTTTACTCTTAACTTTGCTGTGTTGTTGTTGCTTTTGCTGCCAATGGTGGTGCACGTTGTTGCTTTTCTTTATTTTGATTTTATTTATTTCAATTTGTTGTTTCTTTTTATATTCGATTATTACGCGAAAACGTGCCAAAGTAATTTCTAGTTTAAGTGCAGCTAAATGTGAAATTCTATTGTAACTTTAAAACGCTTAAATTTGAAAAGAAACGTGTTAGCTTTCAGCTTAACCAGCGAAAGGTGTGGACAGCACCACCACCCACAGGTTGTTGTTATCGAATAAGAAGAAAAGCGTTTAAGGCGATTTTTTCACGAGAAAATATCCAACACAGAATTTGCGTTCGTTCGTTCGGCAGCACTTTGTGGCTGCGCACCACACAGAAAGAATTTCTCTGGCTGCTTGGCTGGCTGGCAGGCAGGCAAACACTGTTTAACAGCCACCAGGCCGCTGTCTCAGCAGCTACCGCAGCTACAGAATACCAGCAACAACAAAAGTCGCAACGCAGTTCAGATACTCGCATGCAAAACAAAAGAGCATCGCATCAACTAAACGTCGACATTCTTTCTGCCTTTGCCTTTGCCTGTGACTGTGCCTTAGCTATGCTTTGTTTTGATTTGTGGGCAACTTCTAGCACAAAGCATAATGCGACGGGGGTTGCAAGCATGGCCCCCATGGCTGAAAGCGAAATGGTCAGTGGCGTCGTTGGCCACCGCAATCTGCATACATACATCCAAACGTACCTATCCACACATACACATACTAACAGGAACATACACACAACACACACACACACACAAGCACAAACACACAGTTTGTCTATGCTCAGAGCAGCAAGTAAATGGATCAACTAAGAGGCAAACAAGACAACACATCTCTTCGTTCATTGTACAAAGAAGCTGGCTAGTCTTAGATAATGCTGGCTGTACTGCGGGGCTACTGGCGGAGCTGCTGCCTGCTCAACGTTCGCTGGCTGCCACCTGAGTGAACGCGGGTCCGCAAGTTAGCGGGCAGCGGTATGCAAACATTGTTTATAAAACATGTGTGCCTACGTCATTATTTTGTTTTAATTAGTCTATAAACTCGATTCTTCGTTAAAAGCAATTTGCACATACATAAACAATTAAATAGATTTGTTTTTTTCTGTTGTCATTGCCTGCATGCAATATAGTTTATGTCGCTATTCGTCTATTTTTACAATTTTTAATGTTCGTCTCTCTGCGCAGCAGACAATATATTAAATTTAAGTGTATTTAATCATGACAGCGCCTTTGCATGTACTAATGCCTTAATGCCTTTCAACAAATTATTAGCGGTTCATTAATGCTTTTTGCAGCTCTTCTTATACGGTTGAATGTACAAAACAGTTGTACGAATGTGTGCGCAGAATGTGGAACAGAGACATGGCATGCATAAAACATGAGCATTATACAGATATACAATATATATATATATCTATACATATAATATATATATGTACATATATACGTACATAGATATGTACGTGCCTCTATGCTGATGACGTCGTCGAAGCAACCGGCATATTCGCAAACGGCGAAGCATGCCACTTGTTGCCAACAGTAAACGCAAGTTAGCATTGATTGATGCTTTATACATACACATATACATATATTCTTATATCATGTATATGGCAGCAATCAAATATAGATTTTAATTTTATGTTTTCTCTATGACTTGTCGGATTTTATGCGTAGCGCACCCAGTTCGAGATTTAGCTCATCTAGCAGATCATTTGGTGCGGTACCTTGCATTGTAAGATTTCCAATAACTTGTTGAATTTCAGGGCAGTCGATGCAGGCGTTACGTATTGCCAAAATGCTCCACTCTCTGATCACTAAAATAATGAAATAAAAAAAATCAACAAATAAACTAAACAATAAATCATTTTTTTTATTTTGATTTTCGAATAAAACCCAAATTAATATTATTAAATTTAAGTAGCAAAAAAAAAAAACAATAAAAAAAAAAAAAAAAACAAATTAGACGTAGTTGCGGCATATAAGAAATCATTTTAATCACCGAAAATCTGTTTTATACTTTGTGTAATTTACGATATAAGTACAGGGAAAGCTCACATGGGCGAACATCTATGCAAGAAGTCTGCCTGAGACAGCTGCCTGCGAGTAAAAACTAAACTAAGCAACTAACATAGTTAATGTTTCTATAAACTGATGCAATGTAAATGCAAAGTTTCAATTTATACTTACAAGGATTGCGGGCATCCATGACCGTGCATTCAAGCAGCGCAGGTATTAGCTGTGTATCCAGGCAATATTGTTTATTAACATTATTTTTATACAAAAGATTGGCAGTGCAGCGCACAAGTAGCGTTTTTAGCTCAAATGAAACGTCTAATTCATAATTAGATGAAATTGTTGAAGTCATTGCGACCTCCTCTAATTTTGTCATTGGCTTTGGCAAGCCGCCACCATCAGGCATTTTGCCAGCATCAACTAAACAACGTAGCAGACTGCTTACATTCAAAAACAGTGAATGATCCGATGAGTACACGTTGCCGTACATATCGCTGCCACTTGCATAGGCAACAATGCGTAGCAATGTGTGCACTTCGCGCGGATTTAGTTGGTTGCTCAACGTCGTTGCCTGTCGCAGCACACAATCGGATTTCAGTTTAAAGTCTTTGGCGATTTGTTGTAGTATAAACGTGCTGACTTGCCCGTTTGGACTATCATTGCGCAGATAACTGATAATATAATCGAACAATGCAATGCGTTCATCTATGGCTAATTTTTTATAACAACGCACCGTTGTACGATCGCTATGCACTAGAAAATGTTCGAAGAAAAAGTGAAGATACTCTAATTCACAATCACGTTTTTCGTCGATTATTGTTTGCCACACTTTTACGCAGGTATGCAAGGCTACTTCATCACTGATAATACCGTTTTCTGATTTGAAAATGTTATACATTATCATTAGCAGAATGTCGTTTGATTTATCTAAAGGCGGTTTGCTGGCTTCAGCTGCTATTTCCACACCATGTTGACTCCATATCAGACGCTGCGTATTCGCGTTTGCTACGATACAATTTGCCATTACTTGGAGGGCCATGAAATGCAATTCTCGAGTATGCTCTTTTGCTTTCGATTTGAATATATACTCTTTCAACATCGCGTTAAATGCATGATTTTCTGCAATCGTCTGTTGATACACATTTCCACGTGCACAAAGATTTCGAAGTTGTTTCAAATAACTCACAATGTCCTCATTATCATTGGCGTTGCTCCGTAAAATTTTGTTTATAAAGATTTCAGCTTCATTCATCTATAATGAAATAATTTCGTGAATTAACTATATTTGATTGTAAACAATGTTAATATTATCATCTCACCTCCATTTTTTGATGTCTTTTGTTTACTTCTACGACTAATGAACAATTTATTTTTTAGAAGTCCAATTATTTGTGCCTAAATAATACCACACTAAGCTGCTATTTTACTAGTGTTAGTAATATATTGTGAGTATTGTTCAACACGGAAGTGAATACGTAGTCGCTGGCAAGGCTTTTTTACTTTTTTGTGCAATAATAATTTTTAAATAAGTGAAAGTGAAAATGTAAAAAACGAGCGTGAACACCAATATTGAAATGTGTATGAAATAAGTTAAGTGGGTGCAGAATTTACAGAAAAGCAGCAAAAAGAGTAAAATACTTTCAGCCTTTCAAGATGCTGGTAAGTCAAACATTAGATTTGAATTTAAAAATGCCTATTTTTTAGTAGAATTTACTCTATTATTGTAAGAATTTAACAATTTTAAAACTTTTGTAAATTAGCAAGAGTATATTTTGAAAAGGTTTAAGAAAGTGGCAATTTGCTTGTGCTTTTAAATTTAAAAATCATTACAAATTCATACGACAAGACTTAGAAGTGTAAAACAGTGCTTAAAACGCAAAAAGCGTATAACGGCTAATAACAGCTGACTTTCCCTTGTTTAGTTTATCGGTAACAAAATGCACGTTGAAAGCAAATATAAAGCTAAAAAGATTGACAAAAAACAACGTCGCTGTTTAGCTATAATCGAAAAAGATTGTGGGGTGCAAGGAAGTGCAATAGCCACGCAGTTTCTAGCAGTTTTAAACGCAGGACTCAGCAATGGACTTTCTGAAGAAAGACTTCTATTTACGACGACTGAAACAGGTGGATCAGTCGTCCAGGTGGTCATGTTGCCGGGCAAATCGTATTGTTTTGTCAATGCAGCCAGTGTAAACGATGCAGAAAAGATTTATTTTGGCATGCATGATAAAGCACGTATTGGCCAAAAAGATGCTGTTGTATATTTAAGCTACATCACCCAACCACCAGAAGGGCTAACTGAAAACATTTGGAAGAAAGCTGTGCCATCCGGACTTGTGATTGTGCACGATTTTGTAACACCCAGTGAAGAAAAGACACTCTTAGAAGCTGTTAATAAGGATGACTGCCCTAGTGTGGCTGGCGAACTGAAGCATCGAAAAGTAAAACATTTTGGCTATGAATTTCTTTACGGCTCAAACAACATAGATGTGACACGTCCACTGGAACAACGCATACCTGAGCCTTGCAATGTGCTATGGCAACGCTTGGAAATATATGCCAAAGAACATGATATTCCTAAGCTTGCTTGGCGAGAACCAAACCAACTAACGGTGAACATTTACAAACCTGGTCATGGTATACCAGCACATGTCGATACCCATAGTGCCTTTTTGGATGCAATTGTATCACTGTCGCTGGAAGATGATATCGTAATGGATTTTCGCAGAGGCAATGAACGTATACCAGTTGTGCTGCCGCGCCGCTCGCTGTTAATAATGTCAGGAGAGTCGCGTTACGATTGGACACATGGCATTACGCCGAAACACTATGATGTGGTGCCAACTTTGGGCGGTACACTTACCGCAAAAAAAAGACAACAGCGTACCTCGCTTACTTTTCGGCATTTGCGAAGCACACCATGCGATTGTGCCTTTCCCACGCTTTGTGACACACGCACGACAACAAAGTCTCCCGAAGAACTATGCCGAAAGTTGGCCGAATCAGCCATTTCGATTGAGCAAAAAAACGTTCACATGATCTACGATAAAATTGCAAATCACTTTAGTGATACGCGGCACACGCCATGGCCACAGGTCGTTGACTTTCTTAAAAGCTTTGAGCCACATTCCATCGTATTGGATGTCGGCTGCGGCAATGGCAAATACCTAAACTGTAATAACGAACTTTTAGCAATCGGCTGTGATCGTTCTGTGGGCTTACTTGGCGTTTGCACAGAGCGCGGAAACGATGTGTTTCGTTGCGATTGTCTGCAGCTGCCGATTCGTGATGCTGCGATTGATGGTTGCATCAGCATTGCGGTAATACATCATCTGGCTACCGTGGAGCGACGCCAGGCAGCAATTAGCGAAATGGCACGTGTTTTGCGTCCAGGCGGTCGTGCTTTAATCTATGTCTGGGCCAAGAATCAGAAAAACGATTCAAATAAATCCAGTTACCTGTTGCAAAATAAGTCTGTGAACAAACAACGCACAACCGAACAAGTTCAGCGTCAGCTTACCGCGCAGCAACTTGTGCAGCTGCAACAGGATTCGAACGTTCCACTGCCCATACACACTAATCGCACGCAATTTCAGTCGCAGGATGTGCTGGTGCCTTGGAAGACCAAAGACGAAAACAAAACCACGTTCTTGCGCTACTATCACGTTTTTGAGGAGCATGAGTTGGAACAGTTGATTACTGTCTTGCCGGATTTGTTAGTTGAGCAAAGTTTCTATGATCAGGGTAACCATTGCGTTATCTTTCGACGTAAAAGCCAATGAAGATCCTGCTAAACAACTAATTCATTCTAATTGCCTAAACTGCTTAGTAATTTTTTTTTCTTTTTTTTTTTAATTTATAAGATTTGTTATATCAATAGTTTATGTCGAATTGTTTATATTATTTTTAGACGGTAAAAACTAAATATACAATAGCTTAGCTAAAATTCATAAATAATGTTTTTTTTTTTTTTTTGTAACATTCTTTTAAAAGTATGTTATTGTAGCTTGGACCATAAATTGACAATTCCTTAATTTGTAATCGAGTTCTTGGGCTGTGTTTGGGTTTTAATAGGTTTCAAACCGGTCAAAGTGCATACATTTACTTGCTTATCTACGTATATAATATCTCGATCTAAAAACAAAACGTTTTTACATTTAATTGATAAAGTTAGAGTTGCATTTGAAACTCACTTAAAACAGTTAATGTTATTTAAATTTTTTTTTGTTTTTTTTTTTTTTTGTTTTTTTGAAAAAGTAAAGCTTTTGTAGTTTATAAAGACAAATCCATATTTGTATTTAACAATTCGAAGTGACATTGTAAATAGATAAATATACACTTATAATGATTTAAAATTTTAAAATATTTTTATATCAATATTTTGGTATACATTTACAGTTATTTTGTGTACAATTAAATATTTTAAAAACATCTAGAACGATTTAAAACTCCACAGAGGATTCTTTACTTAGCCAACTAGTTATCTTATATATATGTATGTATGTACGTTTGTAGCTCTTATATAAAATAAGTTTTGTAAGTTGCATTTTGGTCATACGTTTTCCATTTCATTTGATATGCTTAACTTAATTACATAAATATATATATATATATATATATATACATATATTATATATGTAGGTATATATTTTCATAGGCGATACGTTCGGTCTTTAGGTTAAACCCTTGGCTTACATTATTCATTTAACGGTTATGGAATTGCTAGTTGTTATTTTTTTTTTGTTCGTTTTTTTTTTTTTCTGTCAGGTCGGTGGTACGTGACCAAACATTTTAACGCACTTATTGAAACATTTGTTGGGTTTGCAATTGATTTCTTGTTTTTTTTTTTTGTTTAACAAAATACAGTCGAACTTCTCTATAATGAACTCTTTTTCGTTAGTATTGCTGTTTGTATTACATGTTCGTGATCTGATCTCTAATGAAATTTTCTATAGCAATTATATATATATAATATATTATATTTCTATTTTTATTTATTTATAAATTATAATTTATTTATAGAGTTTTAGATGCCAATATAAATATGCATATGAAACCAACTTATCTTGAGTTTGTTGATATAGAAGTTGTTAATTGTTTCTCTAATATTTAAGGGGGAGTCACCTAAAATGAATATGAACGCAAAGTGTATATATATACAATTTTGGCATTATGGCGCAGAAGGTGCAGATTGTTTTTAAAATTTTCCAGCAAATTTTTCTTATATAATATATCTACTATAATGAATTTTCTTCGTTGTCCTGCAAATTCTTTATAAAGAAGTTGGTCTGTATTTTCATGTAGTCTAGTTAATTTTTTAATGGCGTTTTCAATCTCATATAACTTTGTAAAATATTGTAAACCAAGTTTAACAATAGAATTGAAAAAAAAAAAAAATCAAATTAAAAATTTGTTTCAAAATGGCTATTTAGCCTATGACTAGTTTGACCAGAAATTCATTGTATTAAAGCCTGATAGTTATTTTGTAATATATTTTCTTTAAAGCTGTTTTCTTTTAGTTTTTCATATATACATATATAACTCTATATACATGCGTACATACATATACACACATACAAATGAGTTGTGATATGTGTATATGTGCAGTACATATATGTAGACATATGTATTCGTATGTATATACTTCAGTCATTGGATATACAAAGCCTTCATGTACATGTAGTTCCCTTATACATACATATTTGTATATTGTGTATATTTATTTTTATATATGTATGTATATTTGTATTCGTAGTTTTGTTATTTATTTTTTATAGTTTTTATATTTTGTGTTTTTTGTTTGTTTGTTGGTTTGTTTGTTTGTTTATAGCCCGAAACACTTACTTGAGCAGCTGGCATACTTATTAGGTTAAATAGGTTTCTGTTGAGTAGTGAAACTATTATTAGTTTTAGTAGTCGTGTGTAGTAAGTAAATTCTGTACAGGTGGTGTAGGTAGTGTAGTGCGGTACCCTTCCCCCGTTGCTCGTCTGCCGTTGCCTCGTTAGCCGACTTTTAATCGCTGCCATTGTCGTGAGGCCCCCGCCGCCCTTAGATAAATGTTTCGGTTGCCATCTGTTACAAACACTCGGAGAGCGGCGGCTTTTCGACAGGTGGTGATGGCCCTGACACGGATACCATTGGCACGGCGCTTATTTTGGGCTTAATGTTTATCCTAAGGCCCGGATGCTTGGGACTGCCGTGCGGCGATGACGATGCCGTTGATGAACGCTGATGCACGAGCACGCGTGGCCTTGTTTCCACGCTGGCCGGGATTTGTATGAGCTCCTCCACGGTGTCTGTGGAGTCCTGTGACACAGTATTGGCAACATCCTTGTTTTGTGCATCTTCGCTGTCCTTGATATAGGCGGGTGGTGCCTCCAGTGAAATGCTGCCCACTATAATATTCGAACTGGCAAAAGCGGCCGAACGTGCCAACATGCTGGTCACCACCGTCGGTGTAGAGGATTTCCGCTGATGATTGTTCGCCTTGATTACCGAAAGTGTGGTGAACAGGTCACTGGCACGTCCGCGTTCTTTCATCTCAATGCCATCGTCAACCATGTGTGCAGTCTCGTCCTCATCAGTGCGCCATTGTCGTTTCTCGGCGAAACTCTTCTGCATGAGTGGTTCAAAAAGCAAACATAAGAGAAACAAAAATGATTAAGTCGGCAACATGTGTTGACTGTTGCATGTGTGCATGTGGGCATGTGTGGGGGGGGTGTGATGTCTACCTTGCGGCCATTGTCGGTAATATTTTCAGCGCTTTTCGCCTTGCGGCAGAGCACACTCTGTGAGCCATGTCGTCGCAGGAACTCAATTGAATCGAAGCCTCTGCCCTCCGAGGACACAAAGATCGCCGAATTGATGCGACTGCGTGTGCAGCGTTCCGATATCGACGTCGAATGTTCCTCCTGCAGCATATGTATGTGCTAAAAAAAAAACAAAAAACAAAGAATACAAAAAGAGAAACAAATAAAAGAAACAATGTTTAATTGCTTGCGTCCAACGTTGCTCTCTTGTGTGTGTAATGAGGCTTACACGACTATTGCAATGCAAGGCTGGATATGCAAGAGGACCGCCACATTCACTGCTGTCAAACTGGCAGATGCCAATTGTTTTGTTTCCACAAAAGCAAACAGCAAGACAAAGTAAGCAAACATGGAGAGAGAGAAAAAGAGAGAGAGAGAGAGAGAGAGAGAGACAAAGGATATTCCAAAATGAAATTCATCTATGTACAGGACAACACAAGTGAAAGCTAAAAAACAAAAACAGAAAAAACCCCAACAGACAAAAAACAATTCACAACCTAATAAATGGCCACAACTTCCGCAAATCATAAGAAAAAATGTTCAACTGCAGCAAAAACACGTTAAAAAATAGGAGAGGGGGGAAAAAGAAAACAAATATAAAAAAGAGATAGAAAAATAACGTATGCAACTTTTGTTTGAAATTTATACACGGATAAAGCGCTCTACAAATCGGTCACTAGACGTTGATGATAAACTTTTGTTTTGTTTTGTTTTTTTTTTTTTTTGTTTTTTATTTATTTTTTTTTTTATTGAGAATGATGCGCGCAGGAACTGACGACAAAGCCAAAAGTGTTTCTATTATTTGCTATACAATTTGGCGTGGGTTGGTGATGCTATTGTGTATGTTGTGCTAATATCTGGTGCTCAAGATGCGATTGAAACTCAATTAATCAATCAATCTATCTACCAGTCAACCAATCAATCAATTAATCAATCAAGTAACTCTGGTCAACGATCAATCAATATATTATATATATTATATATATATATATATATGCTATATTATACATATATATATATAAATGTGAAACATCATAAAAGCAAACGTATTTATATATTTGATTTATTTATTTAATTTTATATATATATTTTATATATATTTTGATTTCTTTTGATTTCTTTTGATTTGTTTTGATTTGTTTTGATATGTTTTGTGCTTAGCGAGCTGTGCAATGAACCAAGACACTTCTTGCTGGTGCGTAGTTGACGTACATGGTGGTGGATGCTATTATTTCTTATTATTGTTCTTGTTGTTGTTCTTGTTATTGATGATGATAATTTTTGTTGTTGTTGTTGTTGTTGTTGTTGCAGTAGTACTATGAGTAGTAGTAGTAGTAGTAGATGTGTTTTATTTAAGCAACTTACACTGACTGGTTCACTGTGATTATTCGTCGTCGTGTAATTGATAATGGATGAGTCGGTATTGATCGTATCACTGGCGACCATGCTATGATACTTGTGCGTCGACGAGGACTCGCGGCTCTCGCGTGAGCCCTCCCGACTGCGATCGGCACACGAGTATTGGCGACGGTATTGCCGTCGTCGGCGATGGGCAGCCACGCCGGCACCGCCACCGCCACCGCCAATGCCGCCGCCGCAGCCGCCGCCGCCGCCATTTAGAACAGCTGAGCCGCCGACGCCGCCACCACTGCTGCTATAGCCAGTGTAGTCGCCACATGCATTCTGTGGCAGCGGATTTGCACGAAAGTAACTCGGATCATAGCTAAACTGACGCCGCCGCCATTGCTCGTATTGCCGATAGTGGCTAAATAGTCGCCGGCGACGCAGTATCAGCTGCTTCTTTGCCTCCAGTATCTCGTGCTCATCGGGCGTGCAGTCCATGGAGTTCTTTAATATGCTGCGTTGCTGTGCAAATTTCTTCTGTTTGGCATTGACATCGGCTGGCTTGGCTTTCGACTGTGTGGCCATGGCCGCCGTTTGCAGTAAATCTTCGCGATCATCCGAGTCCAGGCCGCTCTGATGTTCGATTTCAATGCCATTGTTGGCGTCTGTATGCATGTCAGCGTCGGTGCCTGCGCCCATGCCGGCGCCAGCGCCAGTGTCTTTGGCTTGCTGCGTGGCAGCCGCCATCATTGATTGATTATCGACACTAGCACCACGTATATAGGTGCTCGATGGCGATCCAACAGCACCACCATGCGCTGGTTGCTAGCTCTCAACGTCGGCCTTATGCAGTAGCGCGAATTGACAACCACAGTCGCGTTCCAGTTCGCGCCGTGGATACTGGAAGCAGCGATCAAATAGACCGCAACCCTCACAACGTGGCAAACACTATATGAACGTATGAACGAATTTCAATCAGTATCAGGGCCAAGAGCGAACACCAACTAAGCTCAAAATTGCCATTGAAGTCAACATCATTGCCGCAAAGGTTCACTAAATAAATCTAAGATTTCATTTATACATACAAATAAATGCATTCATATACATACATATGTATATAGTATAGTAAATATCGACAGTGTTGGTCATATATTACTTTGGCATATGCCATTTTTTTTATTTTTCTTTTCAACAAATAGTGGACAGACTTAAAGCACAGTAGCCAGTCGGTTAGATTAACACTTTTTTATATAAACGGACTAAGCAGTGAACAGCAAACTTGGAACATCTGCAGTTCCAAAGCGTCTACACAAGATCTATAACGATTATATTGAAATTAATGTTGCTACAGATCTGTTCTTTTTCCCCAGGAAAAGTAAAGTTGGAAATCAACATGCGAAGACGAGTGTTGCTTATGAGCAACATTATATAATTCAACTGAGCAGTTCGTTGCTTCTATTTAGCTTAGTTCACCCCCTGCGTGTCTGAAACAGTTCGCATGAACGAGCATTTCTTCTCAAGTTCATTTGCGATGGCCACCACCGTATGTACATACATATGTATATTGCATATATGTATGTCACAAACGAATTTTGAAATGATTCCCAGCATTGGTGCAGCAATGGAATCCTTATCAATATTATCTCTATAGATTCATTAAGTAAACCTTTGTATGTGTTTTTTTTTTTTTTTTTGCGTGTTTTGCAATGAGTGTTCTTAAGATTGAATATGTGTTCTAAATTTTGGCAGTTTTTTTTTTAAAGTTTATCAAAGTACAA
>JBAMBQ010003655.1:0-42216 GCA_037044495.1 Stegana nigrithorax
TTTGTAACGAGCGCACGAACACGCTGACACGCTGACACCGCGACGCGGCGCCAAACACCCGTCAACGCCAAGAATAAAACAAAAAAAGAGAAGCAGAGAACCCCACATCCACAACCAAACCTCAACTTCAATGCCAACTCCAACCCCAAATCGCAGCAGCAGCAGCAGCACGTGCGCACCTGTCTGCCAGCTTAGGCGAAGTCGCCTGGGAGTTGCATGCGGTCCATATTCTGCTCTGCTCTGCTCTGCTCTGCTCTGCTGCTCTGCTCGGCTGCTCTGCTCTGCTTTGCTGTATTTCTTGCCTGGGCGCACATCGTGTTGAACATGAGAAACGATTTCGAATGGCATGAATAAATCAACTCGATGCCATTGCCATTGCTGCTGTTGTTGTTGCTGTTGATATTGTTGTTGTTATTTGCTGGTGTTGTTGTTGTTGTTGTTGTTGTTGCTATTGCTTTTGGTTACCCAAAATCCGTTCGCATGCCGCCTTCGCCTGACTGCGCGCTTGCCTAATGTAAAGTTGTTCCTTTTTCGGTTTCGATTTGCTTAACAAATTTGTAAGATTCTTAACACATTTGCATATTTCACATGCGCAGCTTTTGCTGACAACACCAGCAGAGCACCGACACCCCAACAACACCCCACCGACACCCCACCGACACCCCAACAACACCCCATGTCCAATCCGCACCAGCCTCGCACCATCTGCAATCGTTCGCATCTGACGCCAGCTACCCTGCCTCCATATGCCACCATACAGTCTCTCTCTCTCTCTCTCTCACACACACACACACACATACACACACTATTTCCGCCTGCTGACTGCGTCCGAATTCAGCTCGTCTCTGCTAATCGGGTACGGTTTCTGTTTCCGTGTCGTTTCATTTCATTTCGTTTGTTGTTTTTTTTCTCTTCCTCTTGTTATTCTTTAAATTTTATTTTACTTTGCTTTTTTAATGTTCTTTTTTTTCTTTTTTTTTTGTTTTATTTAGCAGATTTGATTTTTGTACATATATTTATTTTTATTTAGTTTTGCTTTAGTTGGTCCTTCGTTGCGTTGACTTGTCGTCTCTGCTCATTATTTCATGGTGTCAGCAAGATAAGATTACCGCACCACACCCATTCACATCCTGTCGCATCCCTCACCGCACCTAACCATGCCATATCATAGCCATGCCATGCCTTGCCATGCCGTCACAACGCACGACGCACGATGCTCGACACCGTGTCTCGTTTGCCTATGCTGGTTGCTGCCGACGATGTTGCCAACTTAAACCACAAATAACAACAACAACAACAACAAGACGAAAAGCAACAGCCAGCAGCCAGCAGCCAACAGCCAACAAAAGCCAGTAGCAAAATCGAATGCTGACATGTTCGTTCTTATAGGAATTTATGTACTTCAACTCAGTTGAAGTTGTTGTTGTTGTTGTTGTTGCTATTACTTTTGCCTCTACTATTGTTGTTGTTGTTGTTGCGAGTTTTCAAAAAGACTTGCGAGTCTCGTGTCGCACTTGCAACATGTGGGAATTTCCTCCTGCAGGCACATCCTACAGGCGACAAGCTGCAGAAGTGCAATATGCAGATCATATTGGCACAGCGCTGACGCATGTGACACCTGCAGTCGGCTCGCATAGGCACAGGCACAGGCACAGGCACAAGGAGCCGCACAACATGGCCAACCAAAGTCACAAATAGTTAGTCGGGCGCTTGAGCAGCTTGAGACACATTTTAAACAGGCGCCAGAACAAGGCCAATCAAAATATGCCTACAACTCAAGTTGGGCAACGAAAATGTTTAACTTCTAAGGACTTCTTTAAATGAAAAAAATTCATAATATTTGTCAAATATATTTGAATGCAAAATAATTAAGGAAAGTGTCAAGTCTCGTGTATGAATAGGCTAAGCCACTTAGTTACTTGTATGTGTGTGTGTGTGTGTGTGTGATTTGTGAGATTTTTGTAATTTTCGATCTGCTGCCAAAGGGTTTGTAGGGTATCGAATAGGCGCAGCACGCGTGTCCCTTTTCTAACTGATTTGTTTTGTTTTCTTTTCTTTTTTTGTCATTTGCTTTCTATTTTTGTGTCTGTTTCGTTTGGGATTCTGTTCATTGGTAAAGTTTTGACGGGTTTGTCGTAAATAAGCAGAAAATAGGAATTTCCGTTCGGTTATTTATACTTTGCTGCAGTCCCAAATCGTTTTGGCTACAGACATTCTCTTCGCTGTTCCCTCGCTGCCACGTTGCGTGGGAAATCTGCTCTGCTAAATTCAAATTGCAACTCGAAAGTCGTTTTTAGTTCGATGCCGAATCGGAATTTGAAGCAGCCAAATTCCTGTCACCCATATAAACGTGCACACGCTCAGCCCCGCACCCAACCCCACCGAACCCCACCGAACCCCGCCCGGAACCGCACCGAACCTCACTCAGCAGCAGCCATGCGATCCACGCTGCGTTGCGTAGCTGCCTGATTCGATTTATTTCGCTTGCAGTTTTTGTTGTTTTCCCTCTTTATTTTCCTTGGATTTTCTTTTTTTTTTACTTTTCTTTCGCATGAGCATCGTTGTTGGCAGTCAGAAAGTACGTGCATAGTTATATAAGCTGAGTTTAAGAGTTATTTAAGCTATTTGAAAAGCGCAAACGAACATCCACTCAATTCACTTGACACTCACACACACACACCGTCACACACACACACACACACACACATACATACACGCATACACATACTGCGGCTGTCTCGACTGCTGCTGCTGCTGCTGCTGCTGTTGTTGTTGTCGAAAGACGTTTACGTGCGACGCAGCCGACATTCGCGCACATTCCTTTGCCTTTGCCGGCTGCCGGCTGCCAGTTGCCGGCTGCCAGTTGCCGTTTGTTGGCTGCCGCATTCCGATACGCAAGCAAGTGAAGTCGTTGCCCATTCCTCAAGTTGACTTCACGTTGAATTTAGTCAAAGCTGTCTGCAGCATTGCGGCCAAGCGACGTTTCAACTGCAGTTAAGCAAATTGCCTTGAATGGCTGAAGTGCCAGCGTAGACCGTAAAAGGCGCAGGATCATGCCAAATAATATGCAAGCTTAGCTTCATTCGCCAGCAAAGTGTCGCAAGCCATTAAAGTGCCCTCCTGTACTCGGCCAGAGTCGCAAGAGTCGCATGTCCTGGCCAATCAATTTGTCGCCTTGCAGCAAATTAATAAATTGCGGCCGACTTTCAGCCTTGCGCTCAACTCCCCCCCGCCCAATCATTTGAATACATCAAACACGGCTTTGGCTTTTAGCCTAGAAACGTGTTGCAGAATTATTGGCACGTTTGATTACTGTACTGTTGCCCCCCTGCCCTCTCTCTGCTGGTCGCTCAACGCTTGGCGCACTCAATCGCTTTTCAATTAGTGCAGCTAAGTCAGTCTAAACACGTTCATTGCGTACACAAGGCACACTTGGCCAATAGTTAACAGTCACGCAGGCGACGCAGCTGATGTCTGCTGGAGCTGCACGTGCTGGCACACGTTGGGACGGTGCTGAGCGAAGCTTGGGTTAGGCAAAACATGTGCAACTTAAATCAAAGGCAGAACACAACATGAAGAGGCCTACCAAGTGACAGAAGTAAGCAAAGGCAACCAAAGCAAAATAAAGCAAAAAGAAAAAAGAGAAAAAGAAAACCAAATAAGCAAACAAACAAGCAAAAACAAGAAAAAATAGAAAAAAAGGAAAAAATCAACGTTGAAGGAATTCATTAACATGCGCATAAATTATATGATTAAAAGGATAACGACTGACTAAGTTTGTGTTTTGGCATTTGTTGATTTTGTGCTTGTAGCGCATGTTGTCCTTATACTCCTTTATTGTCCTTATTGTTCTTAGTGCTTTGGCTGCTGATGGTGTTGCTGTATGCTGTTGTTGTTGTTGCTGTTGTTGTTGTTGTTGTTATTGTTATTGTAAATGTTTGCTAGCAAAAGTTTTCAAGTGGCCTTTTTTGGCATTTAGTTTATTATGTGACGACTCTGTTGTTGTTGTTGCTGTTGTTGTTGTTATTGTTGTTGTTTCTTAGCATTTTCATTTATTTGATATTCACATGAGTGGCACTCAAAGGCCGAAGCAGCAGCAAAAGCAAAAGTAAATACCGCATACAGCAAACAAACATACAACATACAACAGCATACATATGCGAAACCTAACGACAAAAACAACAACAACAACCATCAACAACAGCAACACATAGCAAGAACAAAAAGTTTAAGCAGAAATTTAGGAACATGTAATATCCTGTGAAGCACATTAAACTTTTGACTATCATTAACAGAAAACGCAAAACTTTCATTTTATGCCACTTCGTCACTTTACCGCCCTGCCTTGCCTCGCCCCGCCCCAACCCGGCCCAGCACACGAACCGTCATTGCCTTTGCACGTGTGAGCTTGTGCAGCCCCATGTCGCTTGTGTGCTCCTTACTAATTTCGTTTTGTTTTAGTTTTCTTTTTTCTTTTTTTATTTTCTCTGTGTGTGTGTGTTTGTGTGTGTGTGTGTGTGTAGATATATTGCCGTATTCAAACACTTTGTAGTCGAAATGTCTTTGAGCAGTCACCACTTTGTGAAATGAGTTTTGAACTTGTCTGGGCACTGAGCCAGCGTCTGTGCCATATGCAACTGGTGGAAAAAAAAAAACGAAGAAAGAAGCGCAAAAAGAAAAGAAGAAGAAACTTTTGGCCGCAACTTGCAACACGTTGAAAACTCAACTCAAATGAAATGCGTTGCAAGTGATGCATAAACAATTTTCGCAACAATTTACGCTTAACTTCATAAGCAATCAAATATCCTGTTTTGACTTACAACAAAAAAAACAAAAAAGAAATACCAAAAACAACAACAACAAAAAGGGTTTAAAGCAAAGGAAAACAAAAACAACAATAAAAAAAAACAAAACCAAGAGCGACAACGTCTGCGAGTGCGAGCGAAAAAACGATAAAGTTCACGTGAATGTCGAAAACGTTGCCCAAAAAGCTGGCAAAGGTTTATTTATTTGCCAGCTAATGAAAAATTGCAGAGCAACAAATGCTTGCGAAATGTGTAAACATGCCGCATGACTAACATTGGCGCACAGCCACCCGCAGCCGAGACTCCCCCAATCGGGCAGCAACCCTGCAACGTTTGTCGGCGCATGTTACGCATACGACGTGTGGCCCCTGTGTCAAAAATAAAAGGAAATAAAAAAAAAAAAAAAAAAAAATCAAAAATGAAAAATGAAAACTGAAAACTGAAAACAGAAAAAGGAAGAAAGTAAAGCCAAAAAGAAAAATGCTAAAGCAAGGCAATACACCCGCGCAGCTATCCGTCCTGCCCACCTGGCGTATAAGTTATTTGCTTGTGCGTTATTTGTTAGAGCATCAAATAAAATGAAATAAAATGAAATAAAATGAAAAATACGTTGAAAAGCAAATAAGATGCTAAGCGAAATGCCATAATGAGCGTAGAGTAAATCCGTTACGGTTCGCCTGTCTGCCGCTGAGTTGGGTATGCAATCTACACTTCTTGTGCCGTTTGCCAGTCGCACACACACACACACACACACATACACTCCACTCACTACTGATTCCACACTCCAGACTCCATACTCCAGACTCCACAACACACACGACTCCAGTCAATTCGGTTCGCATGTGCTGAGGAATGGTGCAAAAAGTAAACATGTTGCCTAAGTAAATATTTGTTACACTTTGCCGTAGCAGCGCCAGCGCCAGCAGCAGCAACAACGACAACGACAACAATAATAATGACAATAAAAACAACAAGAGCAACAACACACAATAATGACGCCAGCACTCGATGTATGCAAAAACAAAGTCACAAAAAACAATGAAAAGTAACTGTTGAAAAGGATATTAAGCGTCTGGCCTCAGTGTGACTGTGCACTGCAGGTGTGTGTGTGCGGGTGTGTGTGTGTGCGGGTGTATTGTAACTGCTAAGTGGGTGTTTATGGATTCATTCGTGCTCGGGGGTCCTGCGCTTCGCTTTGCTCAAATACCTGTTTGCATATGAATTGTCCTTAATGAGAAATATATGTCAAAGTGTCGTCCTTGCATGCTCCTGCGCAATCGGCAGGCGCGCGCGTACACACACACACTTCACTTCAATTGATTTCAAAGGAATGCCACACACCGCACACACACTCGCATACACAGAATCTTTTTGTTTGATTTCGTAACATTTATTTATTTAGTTTCTCTCTTTTGTGCTCTGCTCCTCCTTGCTAACTTTTGACATAAGCACTTAAAAACTTTTACTGCTTTTGCTGCCAGTTGGTGCTTTTACCATTTACCGTTAACCATTTTCCGTTTACCGTTTACTGTTTACCGTTTGTTTCTTGATTTGTTTGCTGCTCTTCATGTTGTTGTTGTTGTTCTGTTGTTCTGTTGTCGCGTCGCCTGCATTGCCGCGCTAATAAAGTTTTTCTTCTTTATGTTTTTATTTATTTTGTGTTTTCAACTTTTGTAACATTTACACGATGCAATTATGTAAAAACCAAAAAAAAATAAAAACGCAAAATTATATTAAAAAATTTTGTTAAATCTAATTAAATGTGCATTTTAAATGTAACATAGTACAACAACAACAACAACAACGACAACAACAACAAAAGTCTGTTATTAAATGTCATTGGCTTTGTTGTCGTTGGTCGCTTTTTTCGGCTGCTGCTGCTGCTGCTGCTGCTGTTGCTGATGTTGCTGCCTGCCATTGTTGCCAGTCAAAGTGCAAAGCACATCATTGGCAAAAGTTTTTCGAACAAATAGCAGCCAGCCAGCAGCAGCAGCAGCAGCAACACCAACAGCAACACAAACAACAACAATGGCAACAGTCAAACGACAACAACTACAACAACAAATAAGAAATTTAATAAAAGTTCAGTCTGAGGCCATCCAAGTTGAGGTTTGCTAATGTTGTTGGCCCTGCCCTGGCTGAAGAGGAAGGCAGCGGCGAGAATGGGGGGGGGAGGGTCGTGTATGGTTGCGCCTATTGCAATGGCGGCTGCAACGTCAAGCAAAGTTTCGAAAAGTTGTGCAACATCAGCAGCAGAAATAACAACAACAACAACAACAAAACGCAACAACTTTTACTACCGCGCTTTTTTCCCCCTCCCCCCGCCATTATGCCTTTTTGTTTCCGTTATCCGCCAAAGTAAATTTGTAAGCGTTAAGCAACAAAGCAGCAGGAACAGCAGCAGCAGCAAACCGGGAGGTGCAATAAGAAATTAAAGCGAAACGGGGGAAAAAAAGAAAGCACAACGAAAAAATTAGCTGAAGTGAAGCGCAAATTGAGACGGAGTCAGTTGAAAATTTCTGGCTTTATGTGAGCTTTGGTGTGAGCATCAGGCGGCGTTTGCAGTAAGCAAAGGTAGAAGAATCCACTGAAGACGGTGAAGACGGGTGAAGTGGCTGATGGAGACGCAGGAGCGACAACAAATTTGAAGAAGTCCTTGGCAGGCGAGCCAAGTGAAGGCGGCTGGCTGGCATCGAGTCATTAAATTACCTTTTTGCAGTCCTTGCAGTTGCAACGCTAAGGACATGCAACAGCAGCAGCAACAACAACAATAAGATGACGAAGACGAAGACGAAGAAGAAGAAGAAGCAGGCAAGCGTTAGCAAACAAAAGAAAGTACAAGTTTGCTTCACGCCTTAATCCGCGACACTTCCTTGTGGCTGTGTGTCCCTTGAGTTTGCACTGCACAGTTCAGTGCTTTTGCTTTTCTTTGATTTTTCTCTGCTTATTTTCATTTTCATTTTGTTTTTTGTTTTTTGTTTTTCAGTTGTTATTTTTCTTTTCTCGTAGTTTTCTTTGGCTGCTGCTTATTGTTCATTTTTTCGTCGCTTCTTGAGCTGCAAGTCAAACTGGCAACATAATGTGAAAATAAGTTAGTCAGCAACTGGTCAGGTGTTGAAGAAGTCCACTAAGGTAAACTAAAACACAAAACACCAGAACCAACCAAGAAAATGAAAAACAATGAAAAAATATAAAAAATAAAGAAAAACTTGTTCAGCTCTGGCATTTGTGTACGGCGGGGTGGCAAGTAGGGGCAGGCATAGCTGCCGCAGGGTGAAATGCGGCATGCGAATTGCGAAATGCTTACAAATGCGAAATGTGAAACAAAGCTCAGCCAAGTTCTGCTGTCGAACGCTCGGGCGAAGGTCGACCCCGGCCAGGCCACAGCGACAAGCAGCAAATTTTCAGCTTTCCGTTTCCGGTCTGCACACGCGCCGCGCTTTCACGTTGACTTTTACAGTTGCTTTGTGCTCGACGCTTGTTGCATGCTGCTGACTGCTGACTGCTGACAGCGACTGTAGCAAGTAGCGACTGTAAGTGGATGTAATAAAATTACATTTTAAGTGTGTGTACCTGTGAGCGCAGCGCGCGTCTTGTCTGTCTCGCTGTCCGTCTGTTCGCCTGTCTATTGGCCTGCCTCTCATTGCATGTACAAGTGACAGCAACGAGCTGAGTGACTGACTGGCTGCACAGCAGTATGAGAACGTGGCAGCAACAGCAGAAATTTTAGAGGCTGTCGCCTGAACAGCAACGTGCTGTCAAAGTCGAAACTTATTTTCAATTATTAAAGTCAAGCAAAGACAAGAAAATAATGCAGAAAACGAAAAGTGAATAAATAATAATAATAATAAAAAAGCTGAATAAAGGAGCAAGAATAACGAAAAAAGGAACACAAAAAATATATAAATAGAGGAAAAGGGAAAAACTGCGCAAAGCAATGAAAATGATGGCACTTAGTCAAGTTTTCATAAGCAATTTTGCTAAGGTTTTATTGACTTCATTTTGTGGCGAAATTGCTTTTAGAAATTCTCATATTTTTGCCTTCAACTTTAATGTACGACGTATACGTAATATTATATGTAAAGTTGCTTTAAAATATTACGCATACGACGCACTCACATCAAATAAGCCACAAGAGATAAAATTGCCAGAGCGTTAACCGTTTCCTATGCTGAGTGCAATTGCTGAGAGCAGTTGCAACGCCCAACACTGACCGCATAAGGGGCAACTGAGCCACCTGCTGCTTCGGCCATTTAAGCGTCGACTGCGACAACGGCAACAGCTGCTAAATATTAAGTGCGATAAATCAAAGTTGCTTAAACTTAAAAGCAGAATGTAGTGAAACGAAAAATAAAAACAAATCGAAAAAATAAAGGAGCCAAGAACTACTTCGCACAAATCGAAAGCCGTAGACAAAGTCGGCGAAGCATTGAGGCCAGACAAGGGCCAGGACAGGGCTGCAGGCAGCAGGCAGCAGGCACCAAGATTTGCGGAAGAATGGCGAATTGGCAAAATGGCAAAATATGGAAGACTGCAACGTGGCAATAAAATATGTTTGAAATTATGAAATAGTTGAAACTTTCTCCACTGCCGTGCCAAGGCGGCAAGATTTGCGACAGCAAACGCAAAACTTTGCAAAACCTCAGAACTTCGGCCGCAATGGCATGCGGCATGTGGGTGCGCGTGTGTGTGTGAGTGTGTGAGTGTGTGTGTGTGTGTCTGTGTGTGGTATGCCGCCAACCAACGATATGCGACGACACTCGCGGGGCATGGGCGATCCTGCTGCGGCAATTGCCGTAGGCTCCTGAGCTGTGCGCAGTCAGCCCACAGTCATAAATTCTCATCGAATCATAAGCGACGCATATTTATTGTAAGTGTAAAACTTCCCGACGTCGACTTGCATTAAACGCCACGAATACGTGCACTTATCTACGTAAACCATATTGACGATTGTTGTTGTTGTTATTGTTGTTGCTGTTGGTGTAGCCATTGCAATGCAACGTCTACAATGTGCCGAGCATTGAACTTTTGCTGCTGTGGCCATGCGGAGCAGGCAAGTGCAAAAGTATTGCAACTGTTTTGCTAGCATCATGTGTGTGTGTGTATATGTGTGTGTGTGTGTGTGTATATGAATAAAGGAAACTACAATGTGTCTGCATGCAGCATATCCTGTGGGACACAACACTTTGCATGCAATTTATTATAACAGCATCCTGTGCAAGTGCGCGTGCTAAATTATTAAATAAACCAATATAAGTTTATACACCTGACTGCGTTGCTCCACTGAGGCATCCACATGATCGCCAACTTAACACACATGACACACATCTAAGGCGCAACGTTCCTGCTGTGATCTGCATTTGAAAGTTACTCCAAGAGCATTCTAATGATCACATTCGCTGCTGTCACTCACTCACTGCTTCGTCAGCAAATAGCACAAAAGCACACAGGGGCAACAGCGTGGGTGGGGATTTTAACTTAATACGCATATTTCGCATTTGTGACTAAAACGAGAGAGAAAAAAAACACAAAAAATAAAAAACAAAAAACAAAAACCCAAATAAAAGTAAAACAAAGAAGGTAGTAAAATGAAACAATTGACAAAAGTAATGCCTAAATCATTAAATATCGCTTAGTTCTGTTTCAGTTGCTGCGGCTGCCTCAGTCATGCGTATGCAAAGTCACGCATACATAGAAAAACAACACAACACAACAACACAACAACACAATAGAAAAGCAAAGCAAAAGCGAAACCCAAAATAATCCCAATACAATTGGATACGGATATGGCTTTGGCTAAGGTTCTACAACAAACATGCGACTCTTCGCCACATTAAACAATTTGACAAATGTTTTTGTCATCTTCGTCTATGTCGTCTGCGTAGTCTTCATCATCGTCAGCGGCAACGTCAGCGTTGTCGTCATCCTCATCCTCATCCACATCCTCATGCTTATGCTCATCGTTAGAGTTGTTTTCATAGTCATCTCGTTGTTGTTGTTGTTGTTGTTGTTATTGCTCTTCTTCTTGTTGTTTATATTGTGCCTCTGACATGGTTATTGTTGGTTTTTTTTTGTTTCCAGTTTCTGTTTTTGTATAAGCCACAATTAATCATAGAGCAACAACGCTGCGCCTCAGCTCAAGCACAGCTCCACATGCTGCTGACAATTTTCGGCTAAAGTTTCATTTGGGAAATATTTTTTCAACATTTTTCACTCAAAAATTTTATACATGCTCGTACACTAAATATAAAACTGCATAAATTATTTCTGTGTGTTATTATGTTTTTCTTTTTTGTTTATTTTTATTTACTTCTGTTTGTTTTTTTTGTTGTTGTTGTTGTTGTTGTTGTTTTGTTTTCTAAAAGTAAAGGAAAAACTTTATGGTAATTCGCATAAAGTTCACATTTGTGAATTTTTTATTTTTTGGAAATTGTTGTTGTTGTTGTTGTAACTGCACCTCAGCTGCAGCAACAAGGTGAGCAATATGCGGTGAGCGATGATGAGCAAAGTGTACCAGGTAGCATAGTTTGGAACTGGAGCTGAAGCTGGAGGTGAAGGTGGAAGTGGAAGTGGCAGGGGAAATGAAATTGGAAATGCGAGTTTCTCATGTTGTTACTTGTATGCTTGTTGTTGTTGTTTGTTGCTGTTGTTGTTGTTGTTGCATTAATTGTATTTATATTTAATCAAGTTGTGCGGCAGGCAGCTTTGCAGTTATGGCAATTGCATTGTATCTGCATGACAGCAGCAATAAATTGCTCGGCAACAACTCAGCAATTGTTAATTTGTCATCATTTAGTGTTCGTGCATTGGTTTTTGTTCTTCACTCTTCATTCTTCGTTGTTGTTTGTTGTTGTTTGTTGTTGTTTGTTTGTGCTTTCTTTCACATGGATTTGCACTTGCAAATGAATTTCGTTGAACGTGCGTTGATTGTGTGTTTGCTTGGCATACGTGGCGTATGAGATATACGCTGGCAGATATAATGGCTGCCGCGAACACAGGTAAATATTGCGTATACGCCGTGAACGTCAACAACATGCTAAATTAACACGCAACGAAAACAAAAGACAACACAAACAACAACAAAAAAAAAAAAAACGAAGACATTAAAGAAAATAAAAATATAAAATGAAAAATGCGAAGAAATAAAAAATAAATAAAAAAAAAAATAAAAGCAAACAACGAAACAGGCGAGTATACGTTTTAAGGCAAACAAATTAAATGCGAGCACGAGGTAAAAGTAATGCGAAGATGAATGAGCGCAGCTTAGCAGACGCACAGTCATGCAGTCACGCAGTCACACCAGTCAGTTCAGTCGCATAGTCACACCAATGATGACACCGACGACGACGCAGACGACACAGACGACGCTGACACTCGGTACGCTGATGACGCTGCTGACGCTGAGGAAGCGGCAGGCGACAAGAAAACGAACTCAAGGCGAGCATGTTGAGTTATGCTTAAACAACGAAACTAATTCTGCTGTTGTTTTTGTTGTTGCCAGAGTTGTTGTTTTTATTTTTAAATTTTTCTTCGTTTTTTTTCTTGTTATGCTGTCGTTGTCGTTGTTGACTTGGTTGTGGTTGAGCACATGCAGAGACTGGGGTGCGCTGCGCTGGTTACAAACATCTGAGCCTAACATGCGAAAGTAATTCGACTGAGATTGTGACACAGGAGACAGTCAGGCAGTCAGACAGTCAGACAGTGAGACAATGTGAGACTGTGTGAGACAGTATGAGACATGCGTGCATGCTCAGCTTAGTCAGTTGGCGGGAGGTTAGTTGGTCTGGTTGCTGGCTGGTAGCTGGTGGCTGGTGGCGGCTGACTGTCAGTTGGATGTGTTTGATGCCATGAGCGCCCCTTAAATTATGCACACAAGCATAAATTATTTCTGGCAATGGCTTAATGCGCTCAGCTTGCTTAGCTGGCGAGAGTAGCAATAGCAACAACAACAGCAACAACAACACGAAAAACACAACAAGCAACAGCAACAGCAGGGGCATATACGTGTCAGATAATTAATATAACAACAAAGCAAACATGTGAATGTCAACTCAATCCCAGTCAAGCCAAAGTAGTCAGTCACACACATGCAGACACTTACGCAGTCACTCAGCCAGCCACTGAGTCAGTCACTCAGGCAGTCACTCGGCGGCAGCCAACGAAAGCAACGCATATAAAACCTAAATAAATAGAATTAAGCAAAATAATATGTCAGCGAACGTCGCAGAGCGCAGCCGAACAGCCGAACAGCAAATAAGCTGATGAAGACGAAAAAAACGCCAAAGGAAAAACAAAAATCACATACACTCACACAACGGCACAGCAGCGCAGTAGCGATGATGGCTGATGGGAATGGTATAGTGAAGGCAGTAGGCAGCAAGTAGCAGGCAAGGGAGCCAAGGGAGGCACGAACGTAGGTACACACACGTACAACTGAGCTAAGCCGTTTGACCCCGTGTTGCTGCTACAAAGCTTCCGCTTCCATGCAGTGGCTGCCTTCGGGGCTGTGCCTTGTGCTCCTTGTTGCCTTGTTGCCTTGTCGCCCTGCTTCGCTGCTGCCGAGGCCTGTTCGTGGCGGAAAACAGGAACAGAAATGAAAGAATTTCTTTGCGCGCTTGTTGGTGATAAATTTTAATACCTCGAGCGTTGGTGTTGACGTTGCCTCTGGCAGCCAGCCGTAGCCATACTAACTGAGTCTATGACTGCCAACGCGACTGAGAACGAGAGCGGGACAGGAGGCTGCAGCAGAGACGGAGACGGAGACGGAGTGTGGCAGCGTGGCAATGGCAGCGGCAGCGTAAGCAAATGTGCCAGCAGCGGACTAAGTCGCCTTTTAAAATTTATTGTTATTATGTGAATTTTATAAACGATGTTGTTTGTGTTGTTGCTTGTGTTGTTGTTGTTGTTGTTTATGCTGATGTTGCGCGCTTTGCTGCTGCTGTTCATGTTGCCGTTGTTATTCTTTTTTCTTTCCTTGATTTTTGTATTTTTTTTTTATTTTTTGTTTCTTGTTTTTGTTGCATTTAATTAAATTTTATGTGCTTCCATAAGCAACACTTCGTCTTGCGATACCCTACGCCTGGCCTAGCCTCGGCGAATTCTGCACGCAGCTTGTCTCGCTATGCTAGCCAACTCCGGCAGACATTAGCTGTGACTTTTGCTGCGTGCGCGTGTTGCCGAATCTCGCTTTGCCATATGCTCTGCTCACTCTGAACTCTTGCAAATTGCGCTGAGGCTGCTGAGGCTGAGCCAGACACTGAGGCTGGGGCTGGGATTGAGGCCGGGTCTGTGACTATGACTGTGGGACGCCATTTACGCCAATTGCCAATTAGCTGCCCGCTGGCGTTGCTGCCGTTGCTGGCGTTGCTGACGTAGTGTATGCCACCTTTGCTTAAGTCGCAGTTAACCTGTTTTCACTGGCGTTGTTGTTATTGTTGTTGTTGTTGTTGTTGACTTATTTTTTCTATCGCTCCTTGTTTTTCTTTTATGCTGCTTGGATTTCTCTCCCCTTTTTTTTTTTTACTTGCTTGTGTTGCTTGGTATTTGTTGCCGCTGAAGATTTATTTAGCCAGTCGGTAAATAAAAAAAGGATTCCTAAGCATTATAAATTGTGAGCCATACAATTCTTTTTTTTTTTTTAAATACGAGCAGAATTTATGCATTAGAAATAAGAAGAAAAGAAAACAAATACGATAGGATTAAATAGAAAAATTGCTGTGCTGTGTGCTTTAAAATTATTTAAGCATAGCCATAAAAAAAAAACACAACTTAGATAAAATTAAATAAAACATAGTTGCAATTGGCACGTTTTCTAATAACTTTTAATTTTTTTTTTATTATTTTTTGTTTTGTATTATTTTAAATACTTGCACACAGAAAAGAAACAAGAAATTTATATATGAATTAAAAGTCACACAAATAAACCTAATCAAAATGAAAAATGCAAAAGAGCAAAAGCAACAGCAACAGCAACAACAACAACAATAATTGACAAGGCATGAAAAACAAATGAAAATTGCTGCAGAGCTGAACGTTTATTCACGTGTAAATTTTACAACTTATATGGCCAAGTTTTGTCGAGTAAATAAAATAGTTTTAATTTATTTTCGTTGCAAAGTTGACAAACTGCGCTGCACACCGTATGCACCGCACACACACACACACACACACACACACGGCGCAATGCACGACACATGTGAGACACACGTGTATGCGCCTGAAATCGAGTATACGACATGTGTGCCGTGACTGTCGAACGGAGACCTGCAGCCAGTCTAATCCCAACCGAGCATGCAATGCTCATTCGTACATCGTTGTCCGTCCGTCTGTCCACATGTCTGTCTATCTGGCTGACTGCCTGTGTGCCAGTGTGCAGCTTAAATACACTTGAGTTGTTAGTTTTAGTTTGCAAAAGCCTTGCAGCAGCTGTCCCAGGCAACAACAACAACAACAACGAACAGCAACAACAATAAGAAGTGAAACACCATATGGCATACATTCGATATAATCGCCTCTGACTATTGAACTTGTGTGCGGTTTTTATTTTCATGGCAAAATTTTCCATTTATTGCAATACAAAAAACTGCACACAAAAACAAAAAACAAACATTGCATAAAAATGAAATAAAGACCCAAACCAAAAATAGAAATAAAAAAAATATATTCTAAAACATATGTACGTATATAAAAAGATGCAGAGTTGGCTTATTGTTAAAGTTGCATCAAAGATTATATGCCACGCACATATATATAAAAAAGAAAAAAAAAAATTCATAACGCATATGCAATCCTGTGGCGAGAATTTTTATCCGAAAAGGTGTTTTTTATATATTCTATATCAGAAAGAAATATACAAACACGATAACGCAAAATTGATAAAAATAAAAGCAAACCGTCAGGCAGCCGGAAATGATCCCAAAGTATCCAGCGAAGCACATATACACCAGGGATCTGCTTGGCTCCATTCTTTGAACTGACATCATCCTGGTTGTCGTTTCTTTTGGGCAATAAAACTTATATCGTGTGCACATCATGGCTTTGTCACCTATGAGCCGCATTCGCATCGATGCATTCTGTTACTTTCTTTCAGCATACTTGGGAAATTTCCTAATGCCTTGGCATATGTTGTTGTTGCCTTCTGACTCGTTTGTCAGATGTTTGCTTTTTGTTGCTGCATTAAAATTTGATTTTTGTCTGCGACTTTTGTTAATCTGCCAAGCAGCGTCGCAGCCTCCGTTGCTGTCAGCAAACTATGTGAAGTTTTATTATTTTCATGTGACATGATAGAGTTGAGCGGCGAGCGGTGAGCGGTGAGTGGGTAGAGATGAGCAATGCAGCACAGAGACAGCAACTGTTTGTTGTTGTTTATTGATTTAAATTATTTGCAAACTCTTGCGATGAGCCGCCTTCACCTTCCGAATTAAATCTGACTTAATTTTGGCAGCTGCCGGTGCAGAAGATTTGGCCGCAAGCCGAAATGCAACCAACCGCAGGCTTCACTTAACGAAATGCAAAAAGGCTAAGCAAGCAGCCGAGACACTTTTCACTGCCAGAACGTCGCAGAGCAGAGCAGAGGGGTGCAGCTGAAGTTTGCACAATGTCAGCCACAATGTAAAATTAAGACATCGAATCCTTGCAAACGATACGAAATGCAATTCGTGTGCATTTGCTCGAGCATTGAAAATCTTGCAAATTTCATGGAAACTTATGCAGACTTTTTAACAAGTGAACCGCAAAAGTGCGAGCAGCAACAACAACAACAGCAACAACAACAATGGCCATATACGTGAATATACATATACAAAATAAAAAGAAAACCAAATGGAAAATAAGGAAAAAAAAGCAAGACGACAAGAAACTTTTAAATAAATGTGAAATGCAAAACTAAAAGCATATTAAGCATAAAAAATAGCAGCAAAGCAGGAAGAAGGGGGAAAAGGAAGCCAGGAAATCCTTTTGCAAAACAAACACACATGCACTTAGCCACACACACACACACACACACACACACATATATATATGCACAAGCAGCATCGAGCAAGCAACGGCCGCATGTGTGTGCATAGCTTTGACTGCAACGACTTCGCAATACCCTACATTCCCCAGCTTGCAATCAGAAATTTTGGAATATTTGCTGCCAGCATATGGCATATATGCGTCCAGACTACTTCTGCTCGCTGCCGACACTGCGTCCTTAGTTAAGGTCTGAGAGGTCTTCAATGGCTGCCGCTACACCGCGCTGCCAACTGCCAAGTCTGTGTGGCCTGCCACGTATGCCAGTGTAAATGCACAAATGTGGCACAATGAGTTGTTCGCTTCTCCTCTTACTCGTTTGTTCAAGAGCCGAACCTGTGCAGTAATTATTTCAATTTAGCTGCATGAGAGGACGAATTATTTAGGGTAATTGGGCTTCTGCTTCTGCTCTATTGGCACAACAGCTTCAAGGTAACACAGCCGCAGCAGCATAAATACATGAGGATTTCGCATAAAAATAAAAATTGCATAGTAATCCTATATTCACGACTTGCTAAATTCGTCATTAGTTGAAAGTTATCTAAATCTGCAAATTATCGAAATTTGATTGCTTTTGATTATTCCAACTTTGCACGGTTTCAAATTCTAAGATTTTGCAATGCACTGCAAGATATTTCTATGTGAGTTTCTGCGAAAGTCAATTTTCTGCTTTTGCTTTTTCTTTATTTCTTGCTTTGACTTTTGTTGGTTTTCCTTTTGTGCTTGGGATTATTTATTTGAATTTCTACAAAGTGCAGATTAATGGGACGTGCGCCGATAGACGCCCAAGGCTTAGAAGAGCAGGGGCAGCGCGAGGCAAACGAGACAGTGAAACAAAACACAGGCGACGCAGCCAAAGTCAAAGGCAGAACTGCGCTGAGCGAGCGTAGGACTGCCACCATCTGAAACGTGCATATGTAGGTGGCACGAATGCGTGACACGCTTGGCTAATGCAGTAGCAACAGCAACAGCAGCAACAACAACAACAACAACAACAATGACAACAATAATAAATAGTTCATGCTCTCATATTAAGTTGCCTAGTGCGCCCGCAGGCAGGCGAACAGGCAGCGAGGCAGGGGGGCAGTTGGGAAGGCAAGTGAAATGGCAGACAGTTGGGCGAATAGGTGCTTAGACACTCGCATTACAGTCCTAGTCCCTAGTTTCAGTTACGTATGTATGCAGGCAAAGGCAAAGTCTTCATGGTGTTCCGCAAGGATAACAATGCGCTGCGCTTTGTGTCGTTTCGCGTTGTGTCGCGTTGTTTTGCGCCCCGCCCAGCCCAGCCCAGCACAGCACAGCACAGCGCAGCACAGCGCAGCTCAGCTCAGCGCAGCTCAGTTTAGCACAGTCAGCTTGGTGCGGCTTTGCGTTTGTTGCACTTTGCAGTTGTTAACCCAGAAACATAAATATTTAAATTTATTACGCGTACACGCGCGGTAAGGATGCGTCTCACACTCATACACACGCACACTCACACACACACACACACATACTCATACCCGCAATCGCATTCACAAAGCCATGGGTGGGCTGTGCCGAGTGCTGCGTCGACTCTAGACTCTCGACTGTCGACTGTCGGGTTGGCATGAGCTCAGTTGCATGCCGCATTCATGCAGGATGCTGCTCAGGCGACTAAATAAAATACAATTGAAATTGTGCGGATCGCATGCAGCAACAATAACAACAACAAGAACCGCAGCAAAAACAATATAAAAGCTGCAGTCTTGCTGTTTCTCGTTGTTGTTCTTGTTGTTGTTTATTTATTTGTTCCTTGGTTTTTTTTGTTTTTTATATCCACGAAGTACCGACTACCGACTATCAAGTACCAAGTACAAAGTATGCTACCGTGCATTGTGCCTGCACTTACTTTGGCTGGCTGCATGTGTGTGTGTGTGTGTGTGTGTGTGCGTGTGAATTTAAAAACTGTTTTTGCATGACAAAGCAAAGTTTTCATTCAGAGTCTATATTTTTCCTATATCGGTGCCTTATTTTTTTTCTTTTTTGTTTTGTTTTTTTTTTTTTTTTTAGTTTTTGTACTCTTTTGCACTTTGTTTTAATTTGTTGTTGTTGTAGGTGTTTTTTTTGCTTTTTTTTCTCTGTTGGCTTTGCCGTCGATACTTTTATGCTTTTGCCCCAGCCAACCCACATGGCGGCAAGTAGGGGCTACCGGGTGGGGTGAGAGTATTGTGGCGTGAGGTGTGGATGTGTGTGTGTGTGTGTGTGTGTGTGTGCATTTTTAGCTGGAGTTGCGGTTACTGTGCTCCAACTGCACTTGCGTCTTTGGGGCAACTCTTTAATGGCGTGAACTCGCTTGTTTTAACGCAGCCACACTTCACTTGACTCGACGGCATTCAACATTGCGTATGCGTAATTTGCGCCACATGCTTAGGCACTTTATTAGGCGATCTGCTTCTACGACTACGTCAACGTCTTCATCTTCGTTTTCGTCTTCTTCTCCTTGTGTTATGCATAGCTGTAGCAAATATGGCAAATGGCAACGTTGCCCAGAAATGGCTTCAACTTGTAGGTCATGAAGATTATGGCGCCAAGCACGCACATGCAATGCCAAACAATGCGTGCACAGACACGATGCGACACGACACGACACGACACGACACGACACGGCAGCGTTTGTCAATGTCCGGGAATCCGAGAGCAAGAGTCCAGCCAAGTGCACATTCGGCGGCATAAGTGAATTCGTTGAATATTTCTTGACTTTTTTGGGCCAATGCCTATGTTGATTGTCACTGCTGCTGTGGCTGCCTACGCTGCTGCTAACGGTAATTGCATTGCTGCACATAAATCTTGTCTACATGCGCATCGTCGCAGTCAATCAGTTAGTGGCCCCGACTGCGACTGCCTGCGCTGCCCATGGCCTGGATGGCTGCTGCTGCTTGCACGCATAAATTGAAATTAATGCAATTTACAAATCATTGCCTCCTCCGAAGGCTTTGCCATCCCGGCCACTGTGACACTCAGTCTTGGATTTATGCATGCATCTACGCATATGCAGTTAACCAACATGTCTGTCTGTCTGTCTGTCTGTCTGTCTGTCCGGTTGACTGTTTGCCATGCTGCTGCTGGCCGAAACGAACTCAGCTGAGCTGCAGCACACTTTACACTGTACACTGTGCACTGCAGGCAGCTGTTGCCTCTGTTGCTGCTGTTGCTGTTGCTGCTGCTGCTGCTGCTGTCGCTTTGCCAGTTTGTCCTTTGCGTGCCATGCCCGGCGTCTTGCATTCGAAGTGCTTTTCTAATATGCATCGAAATATGTCATGCTGCGTTTTGTAATTTAATGCTGCTGCAGTTGCTCTGCCACAGCAGCCAACTGCAGTCAGCCCAGTCGGCCCAGTCAGCCCCGTCCGGCGTCGTGACAGTCATAGTCATATGTGTGTAGCCACAGTCATGGTCATGGTGATAGTGCTGTACATGGAGATGCTGATGTGGATGGCCCTGCCTAGCTGCATTGGGTATTGAATTGAGCCGAGTTGAGTTGAGTTGAGTTGAGTTGAGTGGAGTTGGAGTTGGGCTGCGTTGTCTGCCACAAATTGCAAAGACATTTGCGCAAAAGTACAAAATGCATTTGGCTAAATCGTAAAATTTATGTCTTATGAAAGAAAATGTTCAAATTTACAATAATAACAACGTCGAGGCGACAACAACAAAGCATTGAGAACAACAACAACAGCAGCGAGAGCAGCAACAACAACCGAAATGATATTAGCTTACATACATATATGCATGGCATTTAGCTTCGGGGCACAGCTTCCGACTTGGCTAAAGTCGTTGGCTTGGCTTAAGAACATCGGATCCCATCGCATGGCAGCAGCAGCGCATCGAAGACAAGAAAAGTTGCAGCAGCAGCAGAGTCGATGCATCAGCCAGCAGCAGCAGCAGCAGCAGCAACTACTTTGGCATTGTCATTGCATGCATTTGGTAACATAAAACTGATTTATTTCCTTCTTGCTGCCGTCATGTTACATGCCGCGGCACGGCCAGCAGTCAGCACAGCCCACTACCCACAGCCCACAGTTCTATGCTGCGGCACTCACATGCTCACACGCTCAAACGTTCGCCCGCTGGTCGACTCGCTGTCCGCTGTCCGCTGTCTGTCGCTGCCTGGCTATCTTCTTGTCCAACCGTTCGTCTATTCCTTCGTCTATCTGTCTGCCTGTCTGTCTGTCTGTCTGTCTGCTTGGCTGCTTGGCTGGCTTTCTGCTTGTGCACTTGTCTGACAACTTTAAATAATACTAATTTAGCCATTTTGCTCATGTGCTGCACTCTGCACTCTGCGCTTCATGCGAAATTGAAATTTATGTTGCTGCTGCGTATTGCGAATAAATCAAACCATTTCCGATGCCTATTCCCACGATTTTAATCACATAAAAAAAAAAACATTAAAATAAAACTGAAAAAAAAAAACAGAAAAACATGTAAAATCAAACAGATACAAACGCAGTCAGCAGCAGCACTTGTTATTATTTTTAGACTTGCACTTAATGAGCATCTCAGTCCATGGCACGCTCGCTTCTGCTTTTCGCCCACGCAGCCATGTGCACTTGCTATGTGTGTACCATTGCGTATATACGCAATTGAGGTGAATTCTCCACTGCTGTCACATGTCAATGTAAGAAAGCAGCAATAAAAAGAAGAAGAAGAAGCAGAACAACAACAACAATAACAACAACAAATCAATAGTGTAACTCATCATCATGTTGCACTTTAATGAATGTGGCTGTCATTTGTGTCTATAAATCGCAAGAACACCGCCAAACTCCTCACGGCCCCTCCCACCATTCATCGTTGGGAAAATGTGCCAAAATTTCAATATTTGCTACACGCGTCTGTTCTTGCAACATCATTTCATTTTTGGATTTCCTTTTATCATCTTGTTTTATATTTAACATTTCCCTTTTTTTTTCTTTTATTTATTTTTGTTACTTTTCATTTTGCTGTTTGCTTCTTTTTGTTTTTTTTTTTTTTTTTTTGTATTATTTTGTTTTTGTTTTGGCATGCGGCAAACAAATTGCAGCAAACGCCTTTGCAATTCATTTTTCGTACTCAACACTGTCGTCGCCGTCAACGTTGCTGTCGCCCTCGCCTTGGGCCCCTTGGCACAAGTTGCACACCCAAAAGACATGCGCCAAGCGACGCAACGCAGCGCAGCGACGCGCAACGCAACGCAACGCAACGCAATACAACAGACCACAAGTGAACGAACGCCAAGGGTGCACGAAGGGAAGATGGCAACGGCTGTGCTCGCAGCTAAAGCTAAAAGTTGCAAGTTGTTCTTTTCATTTCGATTATCATTCATGCCACAACGCCTGCTTTCATGCAATGCCTGCTTTGGCGACTTGCAAAAGCGCACCCCTCCACCCCTCCACACGCTGTTTACTCAATCATTCGCTCACTTTGTCACCGCCTTCGCCTGTACGCCCCTCCACAGCCATTACCTTCATGGCAGGCAGTCTGTTGACTTTGCAGTGTGTGGGTTTTTTTTTTTTTTTGTTTTTCTGTTTTTATTTATTGCGGGAATTTTGCGCAATTTGTTTGCTAAATTTGTAAAATGAAAGCCTTGCGCACAGCACAGCACAGCACAGTACATCAGAGCAGCGAAGAGTAGAGCAGAGCTGTGCAGAGTGAAGCAAAGCACATCACTTGATACCTCAAACCTCACTGCGTCGCACACAATCCACACCCGATCCACAGTCGTCGTCGACATCGACATCATCGTCATCGTCGTCGCCGTCGTCGTCGTCGTCGTCGTCGCTGTCGTCGTCACATTCTCGTCGTTGCCGTTTGAAGTTTGTTGCAGTGGCGTATGATATATTTGTCAAACCATAAATAAATGCACTACTTCGAGTTTATCACTGCCGTTCTGCCGTTCTGCCGCTCTTGCGTGGCACTCTCGTCGCAAGCACACTCACACTCAACCGCTCTCTTCTGCTCTTGCACTCGCTTGCGCTCAATCGCAAACTGTGCCTTTGGCTGCCATAGCTGCCGCCTGCTGCCGCCTGCTGCCGCCTGCTGCCTTACTCTCACTCTTTATTGATGTTATCGCAATGTGAGTAAAAATTGTAGCATATCATCGGCAATTTATCATTTTATCAAAATATTTATACGACAACAACAATCTGTTACAGCAATTTTGATCTTGTTGTCATTGTTGTTGGTTTGTTTTTTGTTTTTTACTTTTGTTGTTGCTGTTTTCAAATGCAATTGCTACAAACATTTTACGTATTGATTACGATTTCCCACTTGGCATTTGGAGACGGAGTCTGCATTTGATTGGGTATTTGCTACTGTTGTTGTTGTTATTGCTGTTGCTGTTGCTGTTGACGTTTGCAGTTGTAGCGACTGTTGTTGTTGTAGTACGTACGTACGTACATAAATGTCGACAGCATATACGAATATTGTCACATTTGTATTGGATAATGTGACAACACGCCGAGTTTCGTGCCGCCCCTCATATGTCGTTTATGTTGTAAGTCACGTTGGCTTTGTTGTTGTTGCCGATGTTGTTGTTGCCGTTGTTCCATATGAAATATTGCCAACAATATGTCGTCGTCGCTGTTTGCACAATTGCAACTTCAACTTGACAGTGAAAATGTTGACATAGAATTATATTTTATACATTACTTTTAGATTTTCATTGCAAAGTACATATTTCATGCAGTCAACTGTCTGTCTGTCTGTCTGACTGTCTGACTGTCTGTCCATCTGCCTGTGGTGCAACGCACAACGTTTGCTTGTTCCAAGCATTTTGACAGCACACATCGAGTCGACGTTTTGTTACTTCATTGTGGCCTGCAGCAGTGTCGCATATGCCAGCCAAGCTCCTTCGAGGAGCAATTCGGACAAAGTCGCATGCAAAGCTGCTTCAGCTGCTGCGATTTATGGCTATGCGTGCGTGTGAAGAGAAAGCAGCGGCTAAGGCATGCCAAGCAGCAAAACATACATAGTTGACGAAATGCTTTAAACTAATTTGTATATATTTGCTATACATATATTTATTTTAGAACACAGTTAATATGCACACTCGTTTACATGAGACAGACCAACAGTAGACCAGACCATATGTATACGTATCATTCCCTGCTACATATTGAAAAAATTAAGGCATTTGTTTTTTATTTTTTTTACCTAACAATTCGACACGCTCAGAATTGTACAGCCGTCAAGGCAAGGCGCTGCCTGAGCCTTCAATATGTCATTAGCACCCCCAAAGTTGTTATATGGCCAATAAATACTGTGAAGATTCCAATTCCAATGCGATTCAAATTCAATTTGGATTGGGATTTCGATTTCAATTTGAGCTTGAGTTCGCACTTTGCGTCGGTGCTCGTGACCAAATCAAATCGGATCGAATTCTTATTAGTAAACAGTGTGAAACCGTAGCAGCCGCAAGCCAATAATCATTAGCAAGCTCAAATAGAAGTGAGCAAAGAAAATACAAATCAACAACAACAAAAAGAAGTGCAATAAATAAAGTAATAAAAATAAACACAGTGAAAAAAACTGACGAAAACACTTTATAATAGAAGGTTGCCTTGGATATTTTTTTAACGCTTCGCTTGCTTTGATTTTATTTGCCAATTGTTTGTTTTTGTAGCTTTGTGGGAAATGAGACGATGCCCAGAAATGTCTCCATTGAGTGAGTGTAAGTATGTTGTTGTTCTTGTTATTGTTGTTGTTAATTTTTTTTTTTGGCATCATTGAAAATTCAAATCACATCGAAATCTAAAATATACAAACCAAGCCAAACCCAAACGAATCCCAACACAAGCGAAACGAAATCAAAATCAAAACTAAAAGCAAAAGCAACAAAAGCAACAAAAGCAAATACAAAAGCAGAACAAAAGAGAAAACAAAAAACAAAACAAACAGAAAATCACAATAAAATAAAACATAAGCCAGCAGCAGCAACAACAGCAACAACAACAACACAAAGCTATGAACAGCCGTCAGAAGGCGGCGACGCACAAATTGTGATGCTGCGAGAACCAAGTTTCGGCGTTGCTGTTGTTGTTGTTGTTATTATTATTGTGTTTTAGCGGCCGCTGCTGCTGTTACTGCTGTTGTCTTTTATGGCGTAGACGAGAAATTGTTGCCAAGTCATGCCGTTATAGGCGCGCATTGTGTATGCGCAAAAATTATGGCATGAGTGCAAATGAAGAAAGTACGACGCGTCGTTGCTATAATTTGCTTTTGCTCTTGCCTGCGCCTGTGCCCTGTGCCCTGTACCCTGTACCCTGTGCCTGTGTGCGTGCGCGTGTGCAATAAACGATCGATGAGGAGAAAAAAACGAAATTGTGAATTTGCGAATTAGGCGACAGCTGGGTGACTGGTGCGGGGGGCATGGGAATGGAGTAGGTGCAAAATACGAATATTGCATGTACTTTCGTACACAGAACTGATGCCTGATGCGAAAATCGAACGGGACCGAGCATGCGGCGCATGAAAGATGCCCCTGTGGTGGCGGGGCTAGGTGCGGTGTGCAGTGGCGAAGCTACTTACGAGGCTCGCGGTATGTTGCAGCGTACAGGCGGGGCAGGGGCTGAGTGAAAATTTAGACATTTTGTTGCCATTTTTATAGACACGACAGCATGCGGCCCGAACAACATTTTCAGCGAACAACGCGATTTGCTTTTATTTATTTTGTTGCTGCTTTGTATGGTCTGGTCGGGTATGGTATGGTCGGATATGGTATGGGTATTATGGGTATGGCATTACTGTACAGGCGCGTCTGTCTGTGAGTCCGTTGGAGCAAGACGCTTCGTTTGCTATTTGTTGCGTTTGCAAAGTTGTTGGCTAATACAAAGTTTCCACACACTAAGGGCGCCTGGTGTGCAATGCAATAAATTTGCGAATATGTTGTTGTTGTTGTTATTGTTTGTGTTTTGCTGTTGTGGCTGTGGCTGTTGTTGTTGTTGTTGTTGCTGTGGTTCGTGTTATTCGTGTTGTTATACACAAGTTTTGAGTATCTATTAGCTGGCACTTGGGCATCGTTTGGCTCGTAGCAGCCTACATAGCTTGGCTCATCCATCTGACAACACGTGCAGCATTTTTGTGGCCGTACATGTTTTTCGCACATTTTCGCGAGTTTTTCCAACGTCATTTCTCTTGCACTCCTTATTTCTTGCTTGCCAGCCAGCCTATTTGGGCAATGCAGAAAACAATTTATGATTTTCAGAATAAATTACACGATTATTTGTTTTCGCCCATATACAGGCCATGATGCCATGCAGCCAATGCGGCCCATGCGGCCCATGCGGCCCATACTTACTTAGCCGTCTCGTCGTATATCAGGGAAAATAATTTTGGCATATTTGTGAATTTATTGCCATAGCACACACAGTGAGTATCTGTGCGCGCCGATCAGTGAAAGTCGCCGCATTGGTTTTCCTTCTTGCCACACAGTTTTCAGCATAATTATGTGTTAGCCATTGATTCGTGCTGAAAGATTGTTGCAGTGCCCAGCAGTTGGCCAGGTGCTGAAAGGCACTTTGTCTATGAAGTTAATCAACTGCATACCTAATCGTGTAGTGCTGAAATGCTGAAATGCTGAAATGCTCAACTTGCGCCCATAACAAGACAATGCAACTCCACGTTGTGTGTCTCGACTGGCTTTGGCCTGACTTGACTCGGCTTGGCTTGTCCTGGCCTGTCCTGGGTCGATTGTAAAGCACGCGCCTGTGCAAGTTCATTAACAATGAGTGTCAAAAATAATTGCACGAATGACTGATTGAATGACTGTTGAGTGCTGCGTGAAGGGACGGACGGACGGACGGACGAAGGCTGGGTGGAAGGTAGAATTTTTGTGTGTTAGGCATGGCTTGGTATGCATTTCATAAATTGATTGCTTCGGTTATTGATACTCCTGCTGGCTGGTGTATCGGTCTCCGCGGCATGCTCATTGCTGCCATTATCGCCTGCGTCGCGCGAATGACAACGAAACGACGACTAACGAGACAAGAAGATGGTAGCCAAGCGGTGACGTCAACCACAAAGCGACAGAGCGAGATAATGCGACTGCGGAACGAGGCGAGGCCGACGTTGAACAATGAACGACCAGCAAAGTAACAACAGCAGACAGGCAGACAGACAGACAGACAGACAGACAGTTGGACAGACAGACAGACAATTGAATAGACTGAAGAATGATGCGCACAATGTGCAGTGTGCGGCTTCTGTGCGCTACGTTGTGTTAGCTGCGCTAAGCGAAGCTGACACTTGGCCAGGCTGGGCAGGTTGGTTCGGGCAGGTTGGGCAGTTTGTCTGACTAACTGTCGGCGACACCCACGCAAAAAGCCATTTATTATTGAAAATTATTTGCATTTCTGTGGGCTCAAAGACGCTTCACTACGCTTGGCGTTGATGCGTAGCCAAATGCTAGCAAAGCGCACCGTCGCGTCATCTCATTTGGGTTGACGGCATTGCTGCGATGGCTGGATGGGCACTGGACGGCACGACTGCATTTTAAGCAGATCATACCAATAACAACAATACCAATAACAACAACAACAACAACAACATTAATAAAAAGAAATATTCGTTGTGTCCATGCCACAGTCGTTGTGGCGAACTGCGCCTGGAGTCATGTCGTCTCAGCTAACCCAAACCAAACTAAACTGAATGGAGCTGAACGGAGCTGAACGGAGCTGAACGAAGCTGAACCGTGCGGTTCGAAGCACAGCATTTGGAATAAAAATGACATACTCAGACAATGCGATGGCAGGCGGCCGGCCTCATGCGATACTGTGTGTGTGTGTGTGTGTGTGTGTGTGCGCTGGGTATAATGACCAAACGTTTCATAAATGCGCACTGCTCAAGGATAACGCTAACGATAACGATAACGATAACGATAACGATGTCAATAAAGTATTAAAAGCCAGCAATGAGTGTCACTCCGTGGCTCGTTGTCAGAATTGACATTTTGTTGTTGTTGTTGTTGTTGTTGTTGTTGTTATTGTTACTGTTGCTGTTATTGCTTGTTGTTGTTGTTGCTGCTGTTGTTGCTGCTGCTGCTATTCGAATTGCCATCGATGCAGACATAAGATATGAAAAATATTGTAAATTGCTTTCATGCCAACGTGCAGACCACAACCCTCCCCGCCCGCTCTGTGGCTCTGCGCAGTTCGGGCAGCTGCTTCTGCTGATATGTATTACTGTTGTTGTTGTTGTTGATATTGCTATTGCTGTTGCTATTGCTGTTGCTGCATAGTGACATATTCATTCGTATGTCAGTTCATTCGTTCGCTTGTTCGTTTGTTCGTTTGTTCGTTGGTTGGTTGGTTGGTTTGTTGGTTGCTTGGTTAGTTTTTTGGTTCCATTATCAATTGCCCGATTGCCGATTGCCACAAATAACGCTTAGCGGGCACACAGTACACACTTTATGAATAGCCAAGCGTTTCTTGGATTGCCTGCCGTCAAGACGCAAGCGACAGACATTTTGCCGTTGCTGTGCCTTTGCGTCCGCTGCGCACCCTTCGGCCGACGTCCAGCCAGGCCATGGATTGGCGTTCAATTGGCATGAAATGAGTTCGCAATGCGCGCGTGGGCAGCATGAAATTGTATGTACATTCCGCAAGTGGCCTGCGTGGGCCTTACTCCGGCTGGCACCGTAATTAGCCTGCCTGGCTGCGGCGGCCGACACAGGCAAATGCCAACTGACGAATGCCAAAGGTAGACGTTGCGGCTCGAACGGGACACTAAGCATTAAGCAAATAAACAATTTGTCAGATGTTTTCAAATTATTTTCATTACGAATTTTATTATTAGTTTTATTGTTGCTCATTGATCAGTGAGTGGCTGCCTGTCTGTCTGGCCGGCTGTCTCGCTGTGTGTGGATTGATTGATACGTTGCTTGCGTCAATCAATCGAATCAATCATTTGCGAGGGGTGTGCACTGGCAAGCCGAGCATTGTGCCGCAGCCACATCTTGTCGTCGTGTTTATTTCATTTCTGATGTATGTATTATGCTTTATTGATTATTTGATAGATTGGCACACACTCTCACACACACACACACACACACACATACGCACATACGCACACACAGAGCAATTTCAGTTCTTCCCTTTTTTTGTTTCTTTTCCTTTGCCTTATACTTGCACACACAGCCAAGCTGTTGGCCCCCATGGGCCCATGTATGTCGTTTATGGCTCAATGCTTCGCTGCTTCATTGCTCCGCTGCCTTATTGCATCGCTCCGAACAGCAGCAGGCGAAGAGATAAGACAGCTCACATTGCTAGACGCTAAGTGCTGAGTGCTTAATACATTTTGTTTATTTCTGCGTTTGACCCATTTCCTTATTTCTTCATTTTTTCTTATTTCTCTGTACTTTTTTTTTTGTTGGTATTTTTTTGTTATTGGCAAATTCCATTTAAAAGCATTTGCCAATAATGTGCGCACGCTGCCTGACTCAGGTTATTTCATAGGCGCAGTGCAACCCAAACGAAGTGACAGCCACCAAAGGCTTAGAAATTCATACGACAACCGACGGACGCAATTTTGCTTATGTGTTTATCAAAAATGGAACATCTGCCAGCTTAAAAAAAAAAACGAAAAAAGCATCACAAAGATATGAAAACCAAAAATACACATATAAAAACTGAAAAAAAAAAAAAATAAACAAAACAAAAAATGAAAATGAAAAACGAAAAAAAAAAAAACAGAAAAAGAGCAGAAAACCTGCAAAAAGGTGTAGACAAGCATAAAAAGCGAAATGCCCAAAGTTATGCCAAACAGGCGACGGCATAGCAAAAGGCAGCTGTGTAAATATGTATATATATATATATGGTATATCTGTGTGTGTGTGTGTGTGTGTGTGTGTGTGTGTGTGCGTATCGACTGGTGTCTAGGTGTGTAGATGTATAGGTGTGTGTGTGTGTGTGTGTGTGTATGCAGAACACTTGAAACGCACTTAAGTAAGCAAGAGATGAGCCAACGTAGATTGCCTATCTATCGCCTGAGCCGAAATACCCAACTCAAAGGGTCCTCGAACAAGTGTTTGGGATTCGGTGTACGGGGTTCGGGGTTCGGGGCTCCTTGTTTGGGTTAACATTTTATATTGCGAGCTAAAATAAAGAGAAAAATAAATAAAAACATTAAAACATAAGAGGAAAAAAAAAATAAAGAAATTCTAATAATTCACACCCTTTCCGTACTCTCTTCTCCCGCATCCCCCCTCTCTTTGCAGTGTGTCAGTGCAATGGACATGCGCGCCGTTGTCGCTTCAATCTGGAACTCTATAAATTGTCTGGACGCGTCTCCGGCGGCGTTTGCTACAACTGCCAACACGACACAACTGGACGCTATTGTCACTACTGCCGCGAGGGCTACTATCGGGATGCGACAAAGCCGCTGAATCACCGCAAGGTTTGCAAACGTAAGTAACACCTTCTCTCACCTCCACCGTCCACGGAGTCACTGCATAGCCATCGCACATTCCTGACGTTCTGTTTAAGTTTTCTTACTCATAACTCTCACAAATGCATAATGACAAAGACAAACAACAACATGGTCGGGGAAGGGGGGATTAGTGGCGCAACAAGACAACAGACAACGGTAAAATTAAACAACAACACCGAACGACAACGCAGAGAAATCGAACTAAAACAAAAAGCTTAGTGCGAAGACGATTAAGGCGCGAGCTTAAGTGGAATTTCATGGCATAATCCGCAGACAACGGTACGTCCCAGGCTAGCAAGCTACCAAAAAGAAAACAGATGATGATGATGTTGGGAGTAGGGGGCAAACGAGTGAGCTTATAGAAAGTATTGAATTGAACGCTACTCATTGTGACTGGGCGGGGGAGGGGACGTAGGGACTAGGGGATGTCTACGCAGTTAATCAGGCGGCGGAAGTGTGCAGGACGGAGGAAGGGGAAACACATGCAAATCTCCCACATACATAAGTGCGTCTGTACATTGAGTTGCTTTTCTTGCGCTGCCTTAGGCTGCGATTGCCATCCAGTCGGATCGACGGGCAAGACGTGCAACCACCTGAGCGGACAGTGTCCCTGCAAGGAGGGCGTTACCGGACTCACCTGCAATCGCTGTGCGCGCGGCTATCAGCAGACGCGCTCGCATGTGGCGCCCTGCATAAGTGAGTATACTGACGCCGCGGGGGGCGTGTCAATATTTTCATATGCTTGCTTACCAAATTAATCGTTATCGTTTCGGGCATTATTGCTGCTCCTGCTGCTGTTCCTGCTGCTGCTGCTGCCACAGAGGTGCCAACCAATGCGAATATGATACAAGCGGAAAGCGCCGCCGGCGATTACAAGGAAGCAAGTCAGGCTGAGGAAATGAAAAAATGTAAGCGAAAATATGAAACGAGCTGTAAATGTTGTTCATTCTGATTATCCCTCTCTCTCTCTCTCTCTCTCTCTCTTTTTCTCTTACGCACAGATTGTGGCAAATGCAAGGCGAGCCCCAAAAAGCTCAATCTGAATAAATTCTGCATGGAGGACTATGGTGCGTATACGTGTGCCACACGCACACACACGCACACACACACACACAATCAACGATTGATTGATTTATTGATTGTTATATTCATTACGTGTAAATAATTTAATTTTCTATTCTTTTGGGCTTTCCTCTCTCTGTCGTTTTGCATACAATCTGGAACAGCCATACTAGCAAAGGTCATTGGTCACGATCGCGCCACACAGGACATCAGCACCGAGAAGTTCTCCATTGAACGCCAGAACGAAATCTACAAATATGAAATCAACATTCAGACAATATTCAAACGGAATCCCATGTCGGGCACCACCAGTTCGCTGTTGGGCCGTGGCAACATGATGCTCCTGGTACCACGCAAGAGTCTCGAATGTCAATGTCCAAAGATCAAGTTGAACAAGTAAGTCCATCGCATGTCACTAAATATCAATCAGAGTTTGTCACTTCTTACTCAATATCAATACCCACACACTCTCTCTCTCTCGCACATACAAACACACACATATATACATATATACAATATATATCAACATAATTTTGTTGTTGTTTGTTTGTTTCATTTGCAGATCTTATTTAATACTCGGACGAGACTCGGAGGCGGCGCCTGGCTATCTAGCAATCGGACCCAGCTCAGTGGTGCTCGAGTGGAAGGACGAGTGGTCGCTGCGCATGAAACGCTTCCAGCGACGCGCGCGAAAATGCAGTTGAATCGAACCGGAAACGGAATATGTCAGAGCGGATTTCAATTTCATACACTTGGATAGGTATCGGTTTTTGTATAAATTGTACAGTTTACTCAAGTTTTTGACCTTCTTTGGCATCACGCTTTAAGTCAGTCCATAGCACATAGCACACATCCCATATCCCATATCCCATAGCACGTAGTCTCCGACCCCCAACCCTAACCACTGCAAACCTACACAGCAGCGATGCAATGGTAACCCAACTAGAAAACAGCCAAACAGCCAACGCATTTCCAGCCAAACCTAACTAATCCAACCCAATCCAATCCAATCCAATCCAACTCAGCGCAATGCAACGCAACACAACTAAACTTAACTAAACTCAATTCAACTGAAGCACAGCTCAATTAGAGCTTAAGCAAGAAGCGAAACACGCTTCATTTTGGCCATGTCCCTTCAACTATAAACCAAGCGAACTAGTCTACTAAACACATATATACATATCGTACATACATACATACATACATACATACATATATGTATATGCATGTACGAACGATCCGACGATCGCCAGCGAAATGACAGCAAACCGACAGCAAAGTAATTAATTAAATAAGCGACTATAAAGCAAACTAAATACAATAAACGCTAATTGCATATCGCAACGCAACGCAACGCATACGTATACTTAATCTTAATGTGAATGTGTCTAAATATGCAAAGTAACACGCGATCCAAACGACACGACCTAAAAACAAAACAAAACAAAAAAAAAAAATACTAAAAATTTCAAAAAAAAATATATATATATAAATAAATAAAAAGCAAATAAAACCAAAACCAAATCATTAGTTGCTCAATTAAGATTCATAAGCACCACACACACACACACACACACACACACACCACATGCGTACACCACAAAATGAAATGCCGCTAGAAATGTTGCATTTTATAATATTTATGCAGCGATTTATATTTTTTTTATTTATTTTTATTGGTTTTCATCTTTTTCATATATTATATGTACATACATATGTACGTATTAATTCAATTTTTCTCTTTTCCCTTTTGCGTATTATTTTCTTTTTTGTAATTTATTCATGCATTTTTTTCCATTTGTCTTTTTCCACTAACTATTTATGCATGGATTTTGGTATGTATGAGTGTACCATACATGGGTACATGCGTGCGTATTATTTAATGCATTTTTATGTGCGAGTATTTATCGATAAAAATCAATTTGCATTAAATGCAATGCACAGTTTTTAACATTTAAAACAGTTCCTTTTTTAAATTTACATTTTTATACATTTCATATCTCTCTGCTTTTTATGCTTTTTCATTTTTATTAATTTTAATGCATATTCAATTTTGTTTTTTTATTCATTAAATCTGCAGTGGGGCCGTTGCAGTGCGAGTGTTGCTTGTGTTATGCCGCCTCATTAGGGTTTCTGTTGATAAGTTAAGGCAGTCACTGATTCTCTCCCTCACTCATTCACTCATTCGCGCAGTTACTCAGTTAGTCAGTCAGACAGTTGTGCATGCGCTCAGTGCAGCAAGTTGAAGGTCTAGTGCAGCAGCAGCAGCTGCGGCAGATAATCAATTAGTACGGTGGGCGTCTGCCAGTGTTTTAAATACGCAAAACACCAACATTTATTGGATTAAGTTGCCACATGTTGCGGCAGTGAACACACGCTTGCTGTAACGACGCTTTAAGTGTAGTTTATTTTCAAGAGAATCAAAAATAAATAAAACAAATTGCTCTTTATCAGTAATTATTACACGCTCAGATAGCAAGGAGCAGCGAATGAGGTATAGGACAATCATTTATTTACTACACAGCTCGGGCAATAAAATATTGCGCTTTCAGTTATTTAAACTGGCAACAAGCCAGCCCATTCATAACAATTAACAATAGTAAATAACAGCACAAGTCTTCACTGTACTGGACAGCCGTTGATTATCGTATAATAAATATAAAAAATACAAATAAAATCAAAACGAAACGCAACGAAAAAGGCGAAAACATCCGAATTGGTGCGTACATGATATGTAACATGATATATAACAGTGAGTGTCAAACTTGATAAATGTTTTAATAGATTTCATTTTTACCTTTTCGTATTTACTGTTGTTGTTGTCTTTTTCGTTGTTGCCGGTTGTCATTCTGTGTAAAAAAAAAATATATATATATTTTTTTTTTGCCAAAAGACAACATGTAATGCCGTTCTTTTTTCCTCTTTATCTCTTTTTTGGGTTTGTGCATTTAAAGTAACTGACCACAAACACAGCGAAATAAGCATATGTAAAAAGCAGACAGCAACAATAACAATAACAACAACGCATATTAAGTCAGACTATTAATATAACTGAACCGTTGGCATACGTACGAACAACGTTAAAGTGCAGGCTTGTCTTGTGAACAGCGTAGACCAGTTTCGACATTTCTTGTTGTTTCGTTGTTGCCGTTTTTGTTCCTGTTTTATTTGTTGTAAGCCTTGTTACTGTTGCTGTAGCTGTCGCGCCTACATGTTATCCAAAACAGAAAGAAACGAAACGAAATGAAACAAAGCAAAAAGCAACAAAAAATGAGTATGCGATACAACATGACACTTTATACACTGGGCATTAAATTCCAACGCATTTCATTCATTCGACTGTTGGCTTACAGCACTGTGCCGACAACTCACAACGCCGCTGCCCACCACACCACACCTTGCCAACGTTGACGTCAACGCCATGACCGTCGCCCACCTCAGCGCACACTTTTTTATTTATTTATTTGTTTGTTGCTTTGTTGCTTTGTTGCGTTGTTGGTTCGCTGGCTCGCTAGCTTGCCTGCATTCGGTCTGTGTGTCCGTTCAATCTGACCATGACCGTGATATATTATAAATCAAAATGATACATATTCGAGGCAGTTAACATGTTTTGTGGTCGGATCTGGTCTGCAACGCCAAACATTGCGTTGATGCTGTCGTCTTACCGCTGCTCTCGTCTCTCGTCTCGTCGCGAATGACGCTTCTGCGTGTGAGTTTCGTTGCGGCGTGCGGGTGAGACGCGTGCACATACGGATTTGCATATACTCGTATACATACGTGTATATGAACATGTAGATGTGCATATAACTCTGATTTGCACGCTTGGATCGTTGTGAAATAGTGCAAAATAATTAGCACTCTTTGCAACGGCTGGCGTGGTTACTTGTGTGCTATTTTGTTTCATTTTAATTTATTTTACTCGCATTTTATTTGCAATTCTCATTTTGCGTGACACAATGAGTGAAAACATAATTTTCAGTCATGTCAGAAACACAGTTCGGCCAAAACAACTGCACCAGCAACAGCAGCAGCAACAACAACAACAACAATAAATACGACAAAAGTAAAAACAAATAAAAACTTGATCATAACTCATCTGCATAATTAATTTCGAAAGAGTCAATGCAATATGCTAAATGATGTCGAAATTATGTTGCACAAAATAATCATATGCTAGCACACACGCACACACACACACACACAGAAAGATGTCATATGCACAGACAAAACAAAAAAATAATAATAACGCAAACAACAGCAACACTAACAACAGTCCAATTCAACTTAATTATAAAAACGTAAAGCAACAGCAATGGCAACGACAATGACAACAACAACACATACGCGTACACATAATCACATATTTGTTGTTTTGTTTGTTTTGTTTGTTTTGTTTTACTGCATTTTCATGCATAGAAATGTAAAAGATTTCAACATTTCGCGTTGCTCCAAAGTGTTAACTGAATTTTGTCAACGGCAACCGCAGCCAGCAATTGCAACTGCAACTGAAACTGAAACTGCATATCGGCAACTCGCACACACGCACGCACGTACGCAATCACAAGCACACGCACGCACGCACTCACGCACGCACATAAAATATTACAAATGACTGTGTGTAAAAACCAAAATGAATTTAATTTTTTATTTCTTTCCACTTTTTTTTTCGCAAATATTCGCGCGCGTTATTGCCCTTTTTTTATTTAAAATTTATTTTCTCCCATTTTTTTACATTGCGGTTTACTTTGCACACTTTTCCTTTCCTGCACACACGCACAGACGCATGGTTAACTTCACTTCGTTTCGTTTCATTCCATTGCGTTGCGCTGCGTTTCGTTTTGTGAGATTTATTTAGCCTGCGTGTTGTGTGCTGCTGCTGCTGCTGCTGCACGACTTTTATTAACATATAAATTGATATTAAAGCGCCAGTGTGGGGCCGGAGGTGAAGGTGTTGCGCACACACGGCGCATATGTGCTGTGATGGGCTTCATCGGTGTCGGCATCTTGTAGTCATTTGCATGCGCAGCCACTTGACAAGTGCATTGGGCATGCACAAAGGCTCACGCTCATGCTCATGCTCACGCTGATGCTCACGTTCACGTTGACGAGTATAATGACATTTTGAAGCATTTGACTTGAAAGTATTTTCATTTTCTGCTTCGTAAGTTTGGTTTTAGTGTAAGTCATGGAGCTACGAGAGAACTTCTATATGAAAAGGATACCCACATGCATTTGAGGTGTGCGAAATTTTGCAATTAGTTATTAGGTTTTCATTTGCTTTGTTTTCATTTATGATTGTCACTTGAAACTGCGCAACAAAGTAAACAAGCAACAGAAATAGAAAGAGAAACGAAAGTATACATAGAAACAATAAAGAAAACAATGCTGGCGTACTGTGCGTCGCTTCCGCTTCCATATCCGTTCCGACACCGACTCCGATTCCGTTTCCGTTCATTAACAACTTACGCATATGCAAACAAAAACACATATGATAACAAATTAAAAAAAACATAAATTAATAACCAAATAAGTCATTAGTTCATATTAAGTAAAATTATGCTAACCATGTGGTTCTTATTTTTTTTTTTTTTTTTTGTATACTTAAACTCTCTTTTTTTTATATGTGTTGTACATTTGAAGAAATGCGTACTTATATATTATTATAAAATATTATTAAAACAGAAGAAGAGGACATTATTATTATCATTAAATTAAACTAATTTAAGTAGTTCCACATGAAATATTTTAGTGTTACATATCTTAAAAATTAAAATGAAATACATACACACACAAACACACACACACACCAACGCACACACGCAAAGCATATTCAAAGCAAATGCACAAGAAAATATTAAACATAAACGAAAGAAAGAGAAAATAAAACATATTAAAAATACGCAAACAATTTTTTCAACAGCTGAAAAATATATAAAAATCCAGCATTTGTATCTGTGTGTCAAAATAAATATAAAAAAAAAAAAAAAAATCAAGCAAATTAATATATTCGAGTAGAACATTAAAGCAAATGAGTGTTTTTTTTTTTTAATAAATAAACAAATGAGATTAGCTTTTTGTAAATAAATCTATATATGAAGCCAAGCAGAAAATTATTTAAACAATGCCGAAACACGCATTTAGAACTACACACAAACATACATACATATACATATATATATATATATATATATATATATATATGTGTGTGTGTGTGCGTGTGTGTATTTGTATGTGAAATGAATACGTATATCATACATAATGAAAATAAAAATTTTGAAAAACATCTATATGTCAAAGAAAAAGAAAAAAAGCAGAAAAAAATTAATTAAATTACAACAAAAGGAAAACCGAAGCAAACCATTTATTGTCTGATATTAAAGTATTGTAGTTGGTACTTAATTATATTTATTATATACAAATATATATATGTATATATATATATATAAATATATATATATATATTTAAAGAAGTAAAAGAAAAAAACCATAAACGCTGCATGCATATTGTGGCAGACTATATCAAAATACAACAACAAAAACAACAAGAAGAACAGAACATGAACGACAATTTGAACATTTAATTAATTAATTAATGATTATTATTAATTATATATTATTATGTGTAATTATGGCAAAATGCAAAAATTTCTGCTGCTATGTGAAATCCACTTAAAACAAAATAATTATCAACTCAACAAAAAAAAAAAAAAAAGAAAAAAAAAAAACAAAAGCAAATCAAATTTAAAATAAAATAAAAACGATATGAAACGACTAAATGAAAATGCATTTTCTTCAATATGCGCCTGCAGTGGGTGGGTCGACTGGTGCTTAGGTGGGGGGCGGGCTGTGGGGCCTACTCAATTGCCGATCTCTTGTAGGCACACACACATTTGCAAATGATTTATGCGCTTAATAAGAATGCGCCAGCGCTGAGCCGCTCTCCGTCGTCCAGCCGGCCCAGGATATAACCCAGCATACGACTCACGGCCGTTCACCGTTAGCCGTTAGCTATTATCCGTGCGCCGTGCGCCGTGCAACGTGCATCGTGCGCCGTGCGGCATGCGCGTGCTGGCCGTCTGTTTGTTCTTTCGCACAGTCGCGTAATTAACTTTTACAAAGTAGACGTTTAACTTGGCCGCTTGCCTTGCAGGCTGCGTGCCTGGGATGTTGGTGTAATGAACTGCATGGGCGCAAGTTATGCGCCCGCCTGCGGCTTGGCAAATGAAATGGAAGCGCAAACACGCGCCACATGCCAAACGGGCGCAGCATCTTTTGCATTCAATTAACACATGCCGCGCCAAGCCAAGCCGGGCCGTGCCAAGCCATGCCAAGCCGTGCCAAGCCGTTCCAAGCCGTGCCGAGCCAAGCGCGCCCCCAGCTTGATGTTTAAATCGTGCGCCAGGTAAGCGTGCGTGCAGCCAAAGTTGGTATTTCTTCCAATTTTCATTCTCTTTCTCATCGCTTTTATTTTTATTTTTTATTTTTTGCTTATTTTTCCTTTCTTTTTTTTTTTTGTTTTTGTCGCTTTTCCTTACTCTGCTGTTCACGCGCATAAAGTCCGAGATTTCATTTCAAATCCAATTTAAAAGTTTATGTTCACTTTTTCATTATTGTGGCGTTCACGATGCGTGCTTCGCGTTGGGCATCTTCGACTTGGCAACCGGTTTGTAACACAACAGAGAATCGCACAGAGTCTACTGCTGCATGACTGTGTGTATGACTCAGTTTGAACGAAGCCACTGACTCATTAGCAGACTCGCTGCTGCAATCAGCGGGGAGCATAGCTTTGCATACTTTTAGGGTTCCGTTTGCTGCTGCTTATTGCTGCTACTGTCGCTCTTTGCTGCGACTGTAGGCTTGCCTGACCGCCAACTTCTAGCAATTTGTGGCTAACGCCTCCGAAAATTTAGATGATACTCAAAGAAAAACTTCAATTTTGCCAAAGAAAACTGAGATGTGGCATATTTAATCATATTTATACATATGTATAATCTTACAAGCTTTGAAAGAACAATGCAAAATATGAGAACTTCAAAGGAAAAGCATAAAGCAGCCGAAAGAAATAAAAACGTCACTTCAACTATTTTGTGGCAGCTTCGCCCTAAAAGTATGCTTTTCGCAGCGAGTGCAAATGTCGTTTGCACCGAAAGGAGTTTTCTTCTGTTTTTTTTTTTTCTTTTATTTATTTTCCTTGCGTCTGTTATGCTTTCGTAGCAAGAAAACTTTATCAAGGCGCTGAGTTGTTAGCCAAATTAGCTGCAAAAAAAAATATTAAAAAAAAAAACAATAAATTAAAAACGAACGGGCAGCAATGCTTGGGTCGATGGTTGGGTACAAAAAACAATTGCACAACTGTGACGCGTGTCCTGCATTAACGATAAAAGTGATGCATATTCGCAGGCGTCACTTTATGCACTTCTAATTTTCTTATTTATTTTTTTTTATTTTGTTCGGTTTTCTTTGATTTTAATTTTCTTTCAGCATGTCTTGAGCTGCCGAAACTTTGAAGCGCAACACAAGAGTCGGCAATAAAAGTTTTTGCAATAAGCGAAGCAACAATAAACAACAAAAAATTACTCGACATCCGAAAAAGCAAAGTGAAGTAACCGAATTGCATATAAATTCAATACAAAAACATAAAATAAAAACTCAGGGGAGCTAAGCGGGCCTTAATAAACTTCATCGAGCGCGTAACAGCCAGGAAACACCCCGCAGTCACGCCCACACCACACCATGCCATACCACAACACTCCCCACCATACCCCACCATACCACACCATAGCACACCACACCACAGCACAGCACAGCACAGTTCACCACAGCAAAGCATCGTAGAGCACCCCCAGCGCCTGTGCTGGCCATTTGCGGCGTCACTAAACGTAATACAGATCCGCTGCCGGTTGATGAGCAGCAGTGAAACTAATACGCATATTTATCAAATTCCACTGCCTCAAGGGTTGAAATCGTGTGTTCTGTTTCGACTGGAGTGTGAGACGAAAAACAGAAATTACACAAAAAAAAAAAAGCAACAACAACAAAAACAACAAAATTAAAATACTAAAAAAGCTAGCGGCATTTATATGTAAGCAGCCGACGACATGGGCAAGTGCTCAATGCCAGGCCAATGCCAATGCCGCGCCGCAGCCTCGGCCGCTGCCACTGCCGCTGCCGCAGCCACCGTCACTGCCTTTGCCAATCAGAGTGCGTTCGGCAGAGAGTGGGACGCAGAGGGTAAGATGCGGCGAGCTGCCTTCACGAATATTATTGTCGAAGAAGAATGAGCGTAGTGAAGCGAAAGTTATGCGCGCAGTGCGGAGGTGCGCAGTTGACGTTGATTTTCGTCTGCTTTACAGTATCTTACAGTATCCGCATGGAACAGCCATGGCAGCAACAACAAAAACAACAACCACAACAACAAGAGAAGCAGGAGAAGCAGCATCAATAAACAAACAGAATCGCAACGAAACGAAACGAAACGAAATGCAAAAAGAAAGAAAGAGAAAGCATCAGAAGCACACAGCACGTCTGACAGTGGCCACGTCGCGTTACGTTGCGTTGCGTTGCGTTGCGTCGCTTTGGCAATGGAACGCGTATTGCATAAACAATAGCAACAACAGACACAACAACAACAACAACAAACAGCAGGCAAGTGTGTGTTGACTGGGCGAACTGAGCGACTGAGCAAGCGACAGCGTCGACCGCCACAATAAGCTTTCTAAACGCTTCATAAGCGCAACGAATGAATTTTAATTCAATTAAAGTGAAAAATTTTCAAAAATGTTCGCGTTCCATAATTTTCCTACGGCGTGTACTGCTTTGTAATGTTTCTGTAATGTGTGTACGTATGCGCCACCAAGGAACTAAGGGTGCGTGCGCCAAGCCCGGCGGCCTTTTTGAATCCGAGTGCGCGTATCTGAATGGCAACAGCAGCAACAGCAGTAGCAGCAGCAGCAACAGCAGAAGAAGAAGCAAAATATGATTCTTTGTTTATTGGATTTATTTGCTTTATTTAATGCGTTCTCAGTTTTGGTTTTTCTTTTTTGTTTTTTTTTTTTTTTTTTGTAATAATTCTCGTTTACTTTATCATTTGCAAAAATACGCAGCAAAGGAATGAAAAAAATAAAGATGAGGCAGAAACAATGAATGCGGCACGTGCAACTATTCAAAACGCAGAAAAACAGCGACAACAACAAGCACAACAACAACAAAAACAATACGACAAACAACGGCAACGGCACAAGAATCGCCTTTGAAATTTCATATGCGCGCCTGCAAGTATGCTACACAAGAAATGCTACAAAGCCATATTGAAATCTGTTGGCAAACATTAATTAGTGTTGTTGTTATTGTTGTTGCTGTTGCCATTGCTATTGCACTGAAATTCGAATTCCTTGGAATTATGTATTTTATGTTTATTTTTGCTTTTTGCTTTTTGTTTCCTTTGTTGGTTTTTTTTGTTTTTTTTTTTTTTTTGGATGCCTCACATATTTTTGTTTATCATGTTTTTCGTCGTTGCGTTGTGGCTTCAGCGTGTTGGCATGTGACAGGCGCCTGGATTAGCCTGTCAATCAGCAAACTCCGCATCGAGTTGAGCTGAGTCGAACTGAAGTAAGTAACTAAGTGAAGCCGCGTGTGTGTCACGCTTTGTGCGTGTACATGTCTGCTGTGCGTATGTGCATGTGTGTGTGTGTGTGTGTGTGTGTGTGTGGGCATGGGATACAGAAGCAGATGTCAGGACATGAATTGCAGAATGCGAACAACACTTGATGCGAGACAAAAGTGTGCTTAACACTTAACTGCCAATTCAATCCGTAGTCGCCAAACGAGGAACCTGCGCCACTACACATGGGTCACACACACACAAACACACACGCACACATGCACACCTTGCCTAGGTGTGTGCGACAGGCAGCATAGCATG
>JBAMBQ010003658.1:0-19409 GCA_037044495.1 Stegana nigrithorax
GGTGAAAAGCGAAGACGAGCAGGTGTCGAAAATTATGATTTTTTTTTGGCCAATGTATGTTAAAATAGTCAAGTTTCCATATTCATTCATTCATATTGGTCGATACCTGTGAAGCGATCAAAATAAATCCTCCACCAAGTATTCGTGTTTTGCGTAGTCTGCCTGCACCTCTTTACTAGCTTAACTAAATTGTGCTTCGATTTAACAGCAGGTCAGTTGAATGCCCAACAAACTTTTGTTCGATATGAGCTGAATAGTTGCACCAAAGTGTAACACATTAACTTTTCAAATAATCATTTCCCCCAATAATGCATGATTATTGCAAAAAATTAAAATTGGCTTTGACTTTTTTCATTCACATAGTCAAAGTCTTGAAAAGAAGAAGCAAAAGAGAATCTAAAAAAATTCATCAACGAAATTCAGCCACATTTATGCATAATTACCATGTAAAATTTGGAAAAAAGAGTGCCTAAGGACCAGCAAAGCCGTGGGGGCCATATTTATTCCTTAAATAAACCTATCCTAAGTACTTTACGTTTCAGTAAAAAAATAGCAACCAAAAGACTGAAAACTGTGTTTTCTATTTAATTCCAATCTTGTGTTAATTTTGGGGCAACCTTTTTATAAGTAAACTATAAGAACTCTGTTAAGATTTACAATAAGGTGCCGGCGGGCAGGGTAAAAGACGAAGCATATAGACGGCAACTTATCAGTTTTGGTAACATTTCTTTATTTAATAAATTTTATTGTTTTAACGAGATTAAGAATTTACTTTGCTTTAACATGGTTTAACATTTAATATTGCAATTATAGTTTTTCATTAAGATTGAATTTCTTGCGTGCTGCTTTACTTAGCCTAAGATTTGATCACCGTAAGCGAAATAATCAAATACTTGATTTTTGTAATTTTTTAGATTTTAAAAATATGTTTCTATGTACTTCTTTTTCGCAATTCTTTCGATTTATATTTTATTCTTTTAAATTTTCGCTTAGTTGCGCAATAATGCATCTTTTTGATTTCGTTTTTTATTTTACATATATTGGGTGATTTAAAAAGTATCCGCGGTTTTTAAGCACTACAAGATGATACCCATGTATTGTCCAACACTAATCCGATTGTGTCAAAAGAACACGTCTTTGAAAGGTGACTTTTGAGGCTAAAATGCATGGCAGCAAAATCGACCGGTTTCCGCTTCTTCGGATTTCGTCTCCGAGCTCTGTTGCGACCACCGCCAGAGTAGAAGACGAAGTCCGAAGTTAATTGGAGACCGAAAACCTAGTGACTTTACTGACTTTAATTGTTCTTTTTGACATTAAACGTCTAACAGCTTGTCAAAAGTTAGAATTTTGTCATCTTTTGGAAAGTTTTGCGAGACAAAGACAGAATATAAATTCTGTATCACAATTCTACCAAGACTCTGCTGACGACGAACGATCGACGAGTGTGGGGAAGCAAAATTCATGTTCAAGCATTCGATAAAAATAAATTAAACGCACTTAATGCATTATTAGCTTACAATTGCTAAGAGTCGATGGTGGTGCAAATGGTAGGGCGGTTGGCTGGTACGTCGAATTTGTTGTGGGATTGGGTTAGATTCCTAAGGTTGTTAGTCGTCTTCGTTTGATACCTTGATGTTTTGGTTTTTGTATATTTATGTATTTTTATTTTTTTAAATAATGATTATGTCTTTTCTTATTTTTTAATTATTTAATTTCTTCTTCTTTTGTAAAATTATTGAAAATACGGTTCTGTTCGATTTCTTCTGAAGACGCTCACGGTAAAACGCAACGGTAATGCATTCATATTTAGTCATAAAATGTGCCAATATAACTGCGTGCAGCGGAGTTAATCGCTCCCAGTCTACTGGAGCTTCTTTTTTGTCTCTTTCTCTCATTTAAATGAGCTGCTTGCGCTCATACTGCCTATGATAGTCGTTTGTTTTTTCGGTCAGTTTTCGTGTAGATCATTCGTCAGTAATTGACACTTCACTCGCCGCAGGTCACTTTTCCCCTCGCCAAAATGTGATCACAGCCCAAGATTTTGCTGATGATTTTCGTTGCTTGCTGATTCTGCTTTTTTGCAATTATGAGCGCCTGACACGATATTAACATCGAATGAAAACATTCAATGAAAATCTGTCTTGCGAATAGTGAAAGGTCAAAATAAATCTTCCACTCCACTACAATCTGAACGAACTGGTGTTTCGATTGACCGCCAGTTCAGTAGCATGTGAATGTTAAATGCGAAGGCAATCACCACACACAAGACAGTGTGACACAGTGACGAAGAAGAAAACAGTACAACAACAAACATATCCATTTGGCTAGCCCAATCTTAGAAAACAAAAATCCAAAGTCAGAATAGCAAAACAAAAAGCAGGAAACCCGAAGCACTTCGCGTGTTTTCGTGTAGTGTTAATCACTTAACCGAATTCTGGGCCGGGATATTAAGGGCCAGGAATAACATATTTCAATCGTATGACGTGAGATCTCTTATTAAATTAACAGTCTCTGTGGTGTAAGTAAATGGGTATGCCAGTATGCGAGTACAATTACCGAATAAATGTATTATTAAATAATGAACCTCTTATTGATTTGAATTAAACCTTTAGAAATTCCTCCTTCTTTGTTTTCTTGTTTAAATACATTTTGAAAGGTTGATCCATCGTTAACTTTTTATACGAATGTTTACAGTTATTTCATTTATATATCGCTCATTTACTAAAAAATGGTCATAAGTAAAAAAATGCAATTTTTGAGTTAACGACGCAGAAGTATTCGGTTTATCATGCTTCATTTCTGGGGAAATGTAAGTCAATGGAAAACTTTGAAACCGTTATTTGCGAAATCGCGTTTTTTCAAGTAATCACATTATTTTTGTAAATGAGCGTTATGCAGGAGTAAGAATGTATTGAATCTAATGTTTCTCAAAGATAAGCTACTTTCAGAGAATCATCAGTTGCGGTCATTTCATTGTTATCATGTGATGGGAAAGTTTTTTAGCACGAAGTTGGCAACATGCGAACTTGGCTTTCCAACAATAATGCTAATATGTCGCCGCAGCCACCGCCAGGAGCCCACCACCCCAAATCAGGCAAATAAGGCAACGCGGTAATGCGAAAATTTCGAATCTCCTATTAAACAAACACAGAAGATCACGAACTTCTAAGTCTGCTAGACATAGTCAGGTACAACAAATGTAAGCACAAACATTGTGTGTTCTACAACTTGGATAAGGATTGCATATGAAATCAATTGAAATGTCATATTATGTCAAAATGACAAAAGAAAAGCTAAAACATAAACAAACTATATCTGGAATTGAGGGACTCCATTCTGATTCTGTTGCTGTTCTATTTGTTAACTTAAGAAAGTGAACCTCCCAATAATTACTGGAGATACTGCACGCGCTTGGAGTGCCATGAACATCTGAAGCAATGATCACACATACACACATGTAGATACACACACAATATGTATATTTATATATCCTTCCATCTGACAGACGTTCCAACTGAACTGCCAAAACTTCATTGTTTCGTCCTATGCAAGGACCATATGCATATTTCTGTTAGTCTAGATCGATAGCCAATAAAATTTTAGGAAGGCACCTGGCAGACCAAGTCGCCAGATAAACTAGGAACGTATTCAAAATATGTATATACAAATTTAAAACGAAAAAGGTGGCTGGCTGCAACCATCTGTCAGACGGAGGTACAGATATCTGTATATCTATATATATATATGTGTATAATTACATTTCGTTTTTTGTTTTGTGCTGCGTTGGCTTGGGTGGTTGAGTAATTGGTGGTACTGATTTGGTTTTAGCGAATTTGGTGCTGGCAAAATGTTGATTAAAGGCGTTTAAATGCTACAGACATTGCTAAGTAATGGTGAGGGCGATGTTTTCGCCCCGAAGTCACCGACAGACCCAGCCACACATCCCGAGGCCATCCCGAGAAGCCCAAGCGAATTAATATTAGATTGGAGTAACTAAGTTTTAGCAATCTTACTCGTGTAATGTCGTCATGTATTAATGTAGGCATGTAGACATGGAGGCAAGTAGGTATTGTGTTAAAAAATGCCCGCATGTGGTTCCATTGCGGTGGACCTCGGTTTGATGATGTGGTTTTTGAAACTGTTTCCGATGATGTGGGCGATACAACCTTCAAAGCGCTTTAGCTCAATCAATCCTAAATTAAAAAGGCAGAATTTGATGCCACTAGGTGCGCTAGAACTGGTGAGTTGTGACACATATCCGTTGCAGCACCACGGCGGCAGTATCAGGTTAACTAAGGCGTACACGAGTTTTTAAAGCATGTCTCAGACCGAGGAGGTGGCGTTGCGCTCACTGTCGATGGTGAGGCTGGACGCGCGTAGGCTCAGTGATGCCAGGGACAAGTTGCTGCGGTACATTGGCTTTGGCGATAGGTTCGCAGTCAGCAGCACCGGCGGCGCGACATTGTTGCCGAAGACGCTCGGTCCTAATTTGGCATTGAGACCGTTGCAAAAAACCGATGATGAGGCTGAGGCCGATGCAGCGTTTTTTGTGCATGCCATTAGTGATGTTAGCAAGACGCCGTCGCCGAGGCCTACGCTGCTGGCATTCAGTGCAGTGGTCGCACCACCTACGGTAGCATTGTCGGCTCCAATGCCACCCACGGAGCCCGCTTCATGCTCCAAGCTGCTTCTGCCACCGGGCAAATGCAGTCGTGAACTGAGTACTTTATTGCAAGCTGGACACGCACGAGCGGGTGCATTTTTATCGCGTCTGCGCAGAATTTCGTGAGCACAACTGCAGCGACAAAAACGGATGAGTGACTTGGCATAGAACGGAGGCAAAATCTGCTTACCGAGCGTGCAGTATATGGGCACAGGGCAGTGCCTCGAGTGCGTCGGGTTGCAGGCCGAATACCTCGCCACATGCGCCGCAGCTGAGACTCAACGCCGCATCGGTTTGGTGGGCCAGTCGAGTGTGCACATTGCACTGTTCCTCATCGCCCAGAGCACGATAGATCAGGACTAGACGACTGCGTATCTTGCGGACCAATAACTATAACAGCAGAACAAACGCTCAGTCAGTGTGTGTGCAAAAAGAGGAGGCAGGGGATTTTGGCATACGACCTTAGCTCCAATAGAACTTGCCACCTCGAGCAGTCGCGTGTTAAACTCCAATGGCCGGCAATTGCAGATTTTGTGCTGCAGCCGCAGAATCTCCAGACAGCGAGCTGCGCCGTCCATCGCTTCCATTTGCGCCATGCGATCGCCCAGCGACGCCGAAGTGCCCATTGCTTTCTCGTATTGGCGAAAGGCGCGCTGTTAAAATCAGAAAATAAGTAAAAATGTCAGGCATCAGGGAAAATGTGTAAATTACAACGGCAACCGATAATTATCAAAAAAAAAGAAGAACTTTAGAACTTGCACGCACATCTATGTCCATCTTCTTGCGGTATATGTCGCCCAGGACGCGTATGCTGCGCGTGTAGGTCGCCTGATCACCAGAGATTAGTGACAGTCGTGTCGCCTCCTAAAAACGACCAAATATACGCATGTAAGCGGTGGCGCCGGTGCAGTGGGAGCACCAGGGGTGTTGCGTCCCAAATAATTCTCACTTACCATGCAGTAGTCGTGGGCGTCGCCCAAATCGCTTTGCTTGCGCAGTGCAGCTGCCATGCGCAAGAGCGCCGCTCGATGGTGGCACGAGTTCAGGTCACCCAATTGCAGCGAGCGCGACAAGTCATATGCCTTCGAGGCGTAGGTAGCGCTCTTGTCGTTATCCTGCAAGCGTCCAAAAAGCTCCGAGAGCGCCACATAAACCTGCAACTCAAGTGAGGGGTCGCCAATGGCTGTGGCTATTTTGTGTGCGCCTTGCAGGCCTTCGAGTGCGCGTGAAAAACCACCCATTTCCAAATACACACGAGCCACAGTCAAGTGCACTAGGCCGCCGGTGCGACACTGGGTGCCACATTCGTTGTACAGGGAGTGACGCGCATAGCTCAACGCACGCTCCAGACCGCCTAAGCGCTCGTGGGCACGCGCCAGGTTTAGATAGGTCTCGGCGCGCATATTTGCCGAGTCTAACTCTTCCGATATGCCTAGCTGCTGATGTCCAAACTCGATGGCTTCCCGGTACTTGCCCCAGTCCATATGCGCCTGATATAGGTAACCCAGCAACTGGTAGGAATCTTCGCGCCGGCAGGTAGACTTAAGCGCACTGCGCCAAGTGCGCACTGCCGCTGTCTGATTATGCTGTTCATAGAGACGTAAACCACGTTCGATCTGAAACAACAAAGCCACATGAATGCCAATTGATTGGTCCCAACTACTTCATTACTAACTTTCTTTTTCGCCATATATTGACGCAAGCTGCGTTGGCAGGCCCAGAAACAGTTGACCACAGAGTTGCCAGGTCCATGCGAGAAGCTGTGTCTCGCCCACAATGAACGCGCGCCATCATCAGGACTTGAGCCGTAACCAGCAAGCCTTGAGAAGCGTTCATCTAATTGACACAAATCTGTTTGGGAAGTGCAAAGTTTATATACCCGAATTACTTATCGAGAGGCGAATCGCCTGCTATCCACTTTATGGCGCGGAAAGTATACGTTCAGTTTCTCATAATCGTCCCACGTGCAAACCCGTGCTGCCAAAATGGGAAGTATTTGTTGGCCGCCCGTTCGGTAATTAAATTTTACTTTCCGAAGCACAAACTGGATAAACATTTGTATACTTATGTGTGACATACGCACCATTGGAATTCTCCAACAGATAACGGGAGCCATCCGGCGATGCGAGCAAGTGAGTGGCCGACAAGTTGTGGCTATGTGGAATGCTGAGACAGAGACAGTGCCAAAACTTTAAATAGATAGCAACATCTTCAATATGACATTACCTAAAAAGATCCTTTGATGCAATACTTTCCCACGACATGTCTCCGTTGGAAAAATCTGTGCACCCACAGAAAATGCGCTTTTTGACTATAAGTTATTATTCTACAAATAAAAACCCAGACACTCTCTTTCATAAACAATATAAAATTAAGAGGGAAGAAGATGCATAACATGCTTCTCGCTAGAGACCTGCACATTGTATGCTACACAAGATGCATATATACGGCCTTGAAACATTAGGAAGGCGTTCCCCACCACACCCCACCGCACACTGTAAGACAAAGTATTTGCATCACGAGTAATACGAAAGAAAACTTCACGGCTTCACCAGTAACTGTAGTTTCGATGGATTCGCTCAAGTTGATACAGCAGCATTAAAATGAACACAAAGTTTCAAGTTTTCGTTCTTTCTATGAATGTTTTACTTTTTTATTAAACAAGTAGACGAAACAAGTAAGGGAACTTCTAACCACTAGTAAATGGGGAAATGCCAAGGACTAGAGTATGAGCATTGGCATGGGCGGCAGCAGTTAATGGTTTGCACTAGAAAATTTTCACTGAGACCTTGGACCAAAGTATTTTTTACTTATTTATCACATTTAACAGAACTGAAGTTGAAGATTAAACGTTAACGGCACCTTTTTCCTTTTTAACTGGATTTACAATCTTTTCAATAAAATTTGAGGGGGCATTTAACTAAATGTGCTGACTGCCTGGTTATCAGGCAACCTTTTGCCCGCCGCTCATTGGCTTATTTAGTATTCCACTGTCACTTTCATTTTCATCTAACGGAAAGGAATTCACTTGCTTTGAACTTGCACAATTTCACATACAAACACGTAATTATTTATTTATTCTTTTGTTATCTCTTTTGCGACGTTTTTTTATTCTATTTTCATGCCTACCTTGGTGAAATGCATCGGAGTAGTTGCCTTGGGTTCAACTAAATAACGCTGGGCTGGAGCTTATTATTTTATTTGCACTTTCTCTTTGCTGCGAGTTGCGAGCTGCCAAAGTCTGAGAGCGCATGGAGAGAGCAAAGTATTCTGTTGGGCATCTCGGGGATGTTGTTGATGCTGTTGTCAGTTGGCAAATCATTGCCAGCCTCAACAAATACAGTTTATTCTAACCACCATGTTCAACTGTTACTTTTCAATTTTAAATGACAAAAGTTGTACCAGGCTTGCGTAGCCAAAAGGTATCTTCACCAGTGCCAAGAATTTTGAAAAAAAACTAAATAGCACTCAGTAAACTGCTGCTAGAGTCCCTCCACTGCACGCAGGAAAATTTGGTCATTGTTAATGTCACCAAAACGAAATAAATAAATAAATAATTATTAAAAACACAATAAGAGTAAGAAGCAAACAAACCTAAAAAAAATTAAAGAAAGAAGCACGGGTAAATTGGACATTTTTAATACAGCGCTCACTGCCAAATAAAAAAAGAAGAAAATAAATAATTAAAAAAAGGAACAATATAAATTAAAAGTAGTTATTTAAAAAAAAAAACAAAAATATAAAAAAAATTGCGCCACAATAAAATCATCTTTTTGCCTTTGATGTTTTCATTTCTGAAAATTTGAAATGCAAAAACCTCCTACACATCAGTAAATGTGATGTACAGGGCACCTCCAAAATTAAAAGTACAAAAAACATGACAAATTCTCTTATTAGTATGGCACACAATTGCAGGCGGATGACCTTAGGCTCTGCTTTCCCGTACTGGGTGGCTGGTCGTACTTCGACTGATTAAAACCAATGTCAAACGGCTACCATAGGAAGTATGAGCGCAATGAGGATGAATGAGGAAAAGAGACAAAAAAGAACAAGTAAAGCAGTAAGCAAAGCCGCTCGGTTTTATCCTGCCCGGCCGCATCTAAAGTTTAATAGTGGTCGTAACAGAGCCTTGGTTCACTATCTTTGTATAAGTTGTCTCTCTGGTACTAAAGTCGGTGAACCATAATTTGAAAGAAATATTGTTGTTTTTAGTAGAGAAAATGGCACCGTTCTGAATAAAACTATGTAAGATAATTCGTTAGATCCTTTCGCTTATCCGATTTTGTTTCCAAATGGTGATACAAGATAACATGTAAACATAAATCACAATGTAGCAAGCACATCTAATGCCACTTTTTTCAGAAACCGATTTCAAGTGATTATTTGAAAACTAATCAGAATGATCAAGTAATGTGCTTCCATCTTTATTTATTGGTTCTCCACGTAAAATGTACTAAAAATACTTGGTCTACTTGGCTTTGTCAACAGTTCATCATTTTAAGAATCCAAGATTGTTTTATTACAATAACATGTAAACCTAATTGGCCAGAAATTCTGAAATAGGTAGAAATGTTCGAGTGTTGAAATTAGTAGTAAAAGAGTGCAGAAGCACATTGGAAGAAATAACTAATTATGAATCACATCCAAAGTTGTATGAATATGGGAATTTTCGGGTAAACTGTAACTTTGTAGGGGAGAGTGAAAAAGAATGGCTTTGTGCTCTGCAAGCTCTATTCCTCATCTTCTACACTAAAGCAGTGGTGAGCAACGTAAAGTCCTGCTTCGCGGGTCCGATCTTGTATAAGTCTGTCTGGAGTCATCACCGGCGACTGGACCCAGTTTTGCGTCGTGGAAGCCATAATAGTTTCAACCGCACCTTACCTCTACCGCTTTTCTAACCAAGGAGCTCAGTTAAGGTTAGAACTGCCACGGCCAATTATGCAGTGTTTATAAGTACAGAATTTCGCAACATTGTTGACATTGTTATTGTTAGACTTTCATACACAAAAATTGTATCGACGACAATATCATGAGCAAAAAACATTTATTGAACAAGAATTAAGTTCCAAACTGTCAGACAAAAGACATATTTATGTCAAAAGAAAACCCGATTTGTGTGAAATTGGTTTACATTTTTATTGATAATTTTTTATATTCTTTTTTATTTTCTTATTTTCTGATTTGCTTTCATTTGCTTAATTTACTGCTTAAACCATTACTATTACATGCTTATTATTTCGTACTCCCAGTTATTAAATGATTTTTCTTAACACATTGTTTCTTCTGTCATCTGCCTGCTGCGATTACGTCGCTCCTTTCATCATTTGCTCATTTCAATAACATTCAATTACTTTTTACTTTTTTTACTGCACTTATAAATAATATTCGGTTTTCGGTTTGGGCTGTATTTTTAGTACAATTTACTTAAACTAAATGTATTTTCTCATCTTTGTTTTTCGGATGATTTATTCATTTTTTTTATTGTTTTATAAATATTTTTACTAGTGCCACGTATGCTGTTTTGTCTGCAACTTTTCACATTACATTTCGCACTTAAAGATGTTATTAATAAAAAATTGAAATTTCCTTAATTTTATTTTTAAGTATTCGGTGTACATTTAATGAACATAATGTACTATACAGAATATTCATAATTTGAAACAAGGAAAAGTAAGGTTTAGCAAAACTACCAACTAAACTTTCAATATACAACAGGAACAAGCCAAAAATAATCAGCAAAAAAAATCTACGGATGCGATCGACAAAGTTTAATGTGTGATTAGTACATAACTATAATATTCAAGTGGATTTTTGAAAGTGTTTTCTGATTGTTGTTGTTAACTATTTACGTTGTTTCAAATAACGGCTTGGAATTCAGATTGTTTAGCAAATTCTCTGTGCTGTGTATGGTTAACATTTTACATACATATATACATATGATGTAGTTATAAAGCAGTACCAGGCATTCTATGCATTTTTTTATAGGAAACCTACTCCGGTTCTGTTGTTACCGTAACTTTTTAAAAGAGTCTATTAACTCATTTAACAATGAGACTATGAATGCGGTCTTGGCCACGGCAACTGCCAAATTATAAAAAGTATTCAAAGTAATCAAAATGAATTTTATATATCTACAATTGTATTATTCTTCTGTAAAAGTGCTGATAGACGCTTAAAAAAGTCACATACATCGCAACGGATCGGATCTAATACTGATGTGTTTATATGTTAATATGTATGTGTACCCAAAACAAAATATAGTGCAAGTTAAGCAATTAACTAATTGTGTTTAAGCTTTCTTTTGTCAAATATTACGCGTAGGCGCCCATATGTTGGATAATGCAACAAATGCATCAAGCTCGCTGTGCAGTTAGATGCTTTTACGTTCGTTTATGAGCACTTTAGAGTCGAAAAGTACATACCAACAGGTGAGGTATTTTTCGCAGTCGAAAAGCGAGCCATCAAGACAAGGCAGAACTATATGCGAAGTACAAAATAAGTTTATGCGAAGTACGAAATAAGTATGAATTACAAAAGAAGTATGTCAAAGTACGATGTTTGTATTTTGAAACACAAGAGCCGACATGCTTCTTCTCTAGCTAGATGGAAGCGAGGCGTAAGCCGTGTCAAGTATGTATAGCCAACTGAAGCTTGTTTGCCTTTGTCTCCGCCTAATATACCTCACCTGTAGTATACTGTGTATATACGTTTCTGGCCAATCAAGTTGACCCATGTCATGGGTTTAGTTCTTTGTATGTGCGCAGATGCAACGCACGCTGCTTGCTAACTTCTGTTTGTAATGTTAGAATGCGCTACTGTAACATGTATGTATATATGTTTGTGTATATGTATGTATATATATTAGACATCTGTAATCACTTCCGTCAGTAACCAGACACAAAACGAATGAGTTTTGAGAGAGAGAGAGACAGAACACTACGTAGAAAACGTTCGGAACTCAAGACGAACAGAACTAAAAAGCAACGAATAGAACACGAAAAACAATCATTGTACTCATCGCATCCATTTGGTAATTTTGTTGTTTGGGTTGTTTCGGTAGAGGCGGTTTTTACAGGTATTGTGTTTTTGTTTTTATGATTAGTGAAAAATTCTTCGAACTTGTTATTGTGAAATGTAGTTCGGGAGACAAATGTGTTTTGTTAGAAGGATTTGTTTACAATTGAATTGTGAAATGTAGCCGGGAAACAAATGTGAGCAAATGAGGACAACATAACATTCAAATGAAAATTCAATTCAATTCGGCGCCACTTCGTTTGAATTGAAATATAAAATATTCTCTCAGCTACTTCAGACATTGGAACTCATTTAATTGAATGTGAATGTCGAATTCATTGTCATGTCATTGTTCATTATCAAAAATGCCGTTTTGAAAGCATTCATGCAGATGTCTAGTATATATGTATGTATGTGTGCATGTATGCAAGTGTGTAGTATGCTTGTGTGCATATATGTATGTGTGTATATATATTTATGTTTTTTCATTTATAACAAAAAAAAAGTGAAGATGAAAAGTATAACAATACTGATTCAAAATAAGGAAAGTTGAAAAATGTAGGGTGTTCCCACTTGGCTCCATATATGCCCTGCGGTACCGCCGTTAAACATTGCTTCACAGGGATAAAAAAGCTAGTAAACTCTACATGATTGGGCTGTACTTCTAACGCGTTTTAACTTTCTCAGCACCATAATCACGGTCGCCGCGAAGTTACATACTGCATGCCAGTACTCTGCAATCGGCTCTCCCAAATCTTCGATCAACACCTGACAAGTTCCATCTGTATTGCCATCTCGCCAAGCTAACAGCTCCTGCTTGTAATCAACCCAAGCTACTTGAGATTACCGAAGTGGCCTCGTGGCTCCGGCCGCCCATCATCACTGCTGTTTCAGCTGCAAGCATATTAATTGGTCTCATTTTATTTTTTTGGATTATCTACGTTGGATCACCGTATCCCCTATCATGATATGTGCTACTTCCGCCTTTTTTCGACTGCTAATCAGAACCACATACGTTTTTGTATAGTCAATTCGAGTCCAATTAGCTCTAGCCAACTTCTTACGGCTTTGATAGCGATACAAACACTCTCTGCTTCACCCAGGTTCTTGGCGACTACCACCAAGGCCACATCATCCGCGAACCCAACTATATCCGTACCGCTCAGCAGTTGTAGCGTTAAAATGCCGTTCTACATTGTATTCCGCAATCATGACCCTAAAACAGATCCCTGGGGCACGCCTCCCGTAACCTTCTACGATTTAATCCCGGCTTCTGTTTGGCGGAACCCCAATCTAGTCTAGAGAATTCAGGATGCATCGCCACCTACCCGTGTTAAAGGCATTTTTTATGTCAATGGTGAAAACTAGACAATATTGTGTGTGTGTTTGTGTGTGTGTGTATATATATGTATGTTTGTGGTATATATGTTCATTTGTGTTGACTTATAAATGTAGATTGTTTCTATTGCTATTGTAAGTTTTTATAAATGCATTATTATGCAGTCTTTAATTAAATTACTTGAATAAAAGCTTAATAAGAATATGAACTACGTCGATTGATTGTTTTTTTTTCTTCTTGTAAGATTTTATGCTGTTCTCGTATATATATATATCTTCTTGGTTGGCACAACAACTCTTAGGAGGTTGGGCCTAGCTCTCGCAGTCACTTGTGATACGTGCGATAGTCTTATGCACAAATTAATGGAAATTTCCTGCTTATCGTCGCATCCGAAGGGCAAAAATTGAGAGCATTTCCATGGCAAATGTTTACTCTCAAATCTGTTGCCAGCAGAATGTGAGAGGACGACGACTGTACAAAAGAAAGCTTTTTCTGTTATTTTGATGCTGCCTGTGTCGGAAATTGTACCCGGCCCCATGCATAGTAGTAAACTGACAAAATCCACTAAGCCACAGTCGCCGCCAATATATATATATATTAAAATATATAAATTAATATTGGGTTATTTAAAAATTATCCGCTTTTTAAACACTAGATGATGTTGTTACCCATATATCGTTCAACATTAATCCGATTGTGTCAAACGAACACGTGACATTTCAGACTACATTTTTAGTGAAGACAGTTTTCGTCGCTCGAGTAAAAAACTATATTGAAAGCGAGGTGCATCTTTGACATCAAAATTTCCTGGGTCTGTCGTTTACTCACAGCGTCTTCTTCATTAACCGCACAAATTTTAAGGCATATTTTTGCAGTGGTTTAAACTTTTTTTATAGTAAAAAGCATCACATAGCATATTTCTTCAGATATTTTGTTAATTTTCAAACCAATATAACTTTTTACATGAGCGGCGAATTACAGAACAGTCTCGGCAATAAATGTAGCCTGTAATATCACCTTTCAAACACGTGTTTTATTATAAGTATCAACTCCACGAGCGTTAAAAAAGAGGATACTTTTACCCAAGGTATATAAATTAATATATATATAAATTAACATATATATAAATTAATATATACATATATATATATAAATGAATGTAAATAAATTTATAATTAGAAATATATATATCAAGAACTCTCCACTGTATGATAAACTTATGCGTCAATTTATTATTAGTTGTTTACTTAGGTTTTCTTTCTTTGTCGTATTTCTATTTTTTTTTAAGTTGTTTTATTTTGCTTAGCAAATTTCATGCCGTCGCACTCTTTCATTTTCGGTTTATGTGGTTTTGAGTACGTTATAAATTCGGTTTAGTTTGCAATTAAGTGCAGTTCAAAGTAAATAGCGAAAGCTTACCATAGCTGCCGCATTTTAAAATTATTTGACCGGAATTACTGGCAGCAGTTGCCGTGGCGCCGTGTTTTTATACGAAAGTATGGAAAGCAATGTATACATCGCTATATTTAATACCGTAAAATTGTAGATTCATTCCATTTTTTTTTTTTTGTAAATATTTTAGCCAAAAATAAGCGGACAGTATAAGAAAAAAAAAAAAACAAAAAATAAATCGTAATACAATATTGAACAATAAAAAGAAAATAATTATTAAAATGTATACTCTAATGCACTATTAATTTCATTAAATGCAATCAATTTAAAAAAATATCCTCTATTAGATGCAACCAAAATAAAACTTAAAAAAGGGGGAAAGATTAGTTTCAGAAAACGATTATAAAATAACTTTCTACATTAAGTACAACAACGTACAATGTCAGCTTAACTCTGTTAAATGCAAATACGATACATAATAATACACACAAAAAGGAACAAAATAAAACTTCTAAAATGTACATGATTTGCTGCCGCTTGTGCTAAACTTTGTAAATTAAAAAAAAAAAATAAAAATTCCAAAAAATTATGTTGTGTCTTGCTTTGTTCTGTTATTGATAATTAGTAATTTTATATATATTTGCATATTTGCATATATATAAAAGATAGCTTCGCAGCTGTATTTAAACTGCCAGGAATTGTACAAATATGCTTTATGTCTAATTTTCATTTTGGAACAAAACAACTAACACATACAATATCTTTCGTTAATTAGCCGAAATATAAAAACATAGTTGCACGTTACTAAACTAATTGTATTTCGTTATGTTACGTGAAGAGTTTCGTTTGGTTTTTTTTTTTTACTTTTTATGAATTTCGTTTTTTTTCCTGTTTTTGTATTAACACATTTTTTAATTAATTTCTTTTTTTTTAATTTTAGATCACTTATTGGCCTACATTTCTATATATTGTGTACCTATATTATAAGTATAAATTTATATAAATAATGTTTACATATAATCTCAGTCAAAAGTAGTCGTCATTTACATTAAACAACATGATTTAGTTGGTTTAAGAGCGTCCCACTGAGGGATTATTTGAGTTCGTTTGTGCATTGCATACAGATATGACCGACGCAATCGTAAAGTTGAAACACTATAACCAATTATCACTACAAAAACGTGCGCTGCAATAAATCAGAAAATTAAAAAATAGACAATAATAATTAGGTATCTAGTAATACCTCTCCTGTCAACACACTTTATCATGCGTACAAAATATTCATTAAATTTGTTTCTCCTATTTTATATCTTTGCGGCATAACGGATCCATAATCAGAGGATTAATTAATGAAACACTTGCCTATAAGGTAATCAAGTTGCCAAAAATATTTTCGCAATTATAAAAACAAAAAATAGTCATAATTTCGATTAAAAATTTTTAGATAAAATTTGCATTTGATTTATTTTAGAGTTAATGTAAGCAAGGATTTTATTTGTAGAAGAAATCGATTAAAGAATACCAAACTTAAATGAATTGAACATACAGTCCAAAGTTAAACAATCCCACACTGTCAAAATAATGCGCAGTGGTGGAGGAACCTAAATAGATGATAACATAAAAGAAGCATGAGTTACTTTAACCTTATTGCTTGTTGTGTTGACAGGCAATAAAAATAAATTTAGAAAAGGATGCCTAAGAAACAACCTTAAAAGTAAAAAAAAAAAAAAAAACTATTGCAGACGCATTTTTAATATCTAAATATGTTCTACATAAAAGAGAATAAAGTTATCATAACACAGAAATCACTGTAAAAAAACCAATGTATTTGTTTTTTAAAAGTTATCAAGGACGGTCTAAAATGCGTTGAGCAAAGTGTAAATAAAATAACAAAATTTTAATAAACTAAAGAGAATCATATTTCACATTTACAAATTAGCTTTGTTTTTATTTTTGCCAGAGAGAACACACTTTGAAATTGAATGAATATTTGCTTCAACGAAGCTGTGTACGCCAATACTCCTCCACTCACATAAGCCAAGATGAATCATGATCATCACCAGGCGAAAAATGCAAAGCTGCGTTATGCTTACCATATTTGAAACATGTACGTTGGTAACAAATTCGCAAAGCTTAGCCAAAGTTTTCAGGAGTGTAGCAATTTGAAACTCTGTTTTTTTTTTCTTTTTTTTTTTTTTTTAATATCAGCTATGTATATCTCATTCACAGTTTACTAAGAGCACTTTATAAGTACTATTTATGTATGTGGGCTTATGAGCAGCCGCTTTAAGCATATTACTTTTATATTTTTTTTATAATTTTTAACTGTAATCTCAATTTGCTACGCATCCAAATACTTTGGGCATGTCGCACAAGCATGCGCATAGAATAATATTGATGTGAGAAGTTAAGTTTTTGTCGCTGACTCCAAATGAACTCGCACACAGTTGGCATTGTTATAAAAAATAATATTGGGCTGGTGGTGCTCATAAAACCGTTAAATTTAAATTCAAACTACTGCAATACAATACTTTGCATAAGCTCGTACGTGACACGTGCACATGCGCGGCGACTGCTTGCGCTTGAGTGTTTGTGCAAAAGGAGCAACCGACCGTACAGTACTACAGGCTCGGCCGCTAGCACTTAAACACAGCAGCGTACGCGACGTCCCCCCATCTGCATTTGTACGTACGTACATATACGCTTGTTTACTATATTAAACGATGCAATAAAATATTAAATACTATTACTAAATACTTTCAAGAGCTGCTGCATCTCACATTTCATTGTTCTTGTTAATTATTACAATTATAATAATACCTTTGCCTTAATTTATATATAGAAAATACATGTATATATATATATATATATATATATAATATATATATATATATACAAATATATATACCGTCTGCTACCGCTACATTTCATGTTGTGTGTCTAGCTTATATACGCGCTAACTTTCTGTATTATTTGTTCCGTGTAGTTCGGTACGAGTCGAGTCGGTTCAGTTCGGGTCAATTCTGCCGTGTTCTGTTTAATTGTCTTGGGTAAGTTGAATGTAAATAAGGTGTACTGGGTTATATTGCGTTGTCTTTAAAATATGGCTTAAACAACATTTTGCTTTGTTTTAGTGCTGTTTCAAACTAAGGTCGGTTATATAAACATTAAAATGCTTAAAACCAACCCGTTGTTAAGGTCAATCAGTCCAACGTTTACTGATTTAAATGTATATGGGGCATTATTACCTAATTATCAATAATAAAGTGTAAAAAAATTTCATTTTTAAATATTCAATACTTTCTTATGCTGTTTCGCACCACTCTTTAGCTCAGTGAGCAAGCATATCTGGCTTGCTGCTACTGCGCGTTCATGTTTATGATGCTTGTACTTAATTACTAAAACATTGTTTGCGTTCCAGTACATTGCTTCACCGACACTTGTCGCAAGCTGCTATGCTGCTGCTACGCTTTATTTGTAAACTTGACGTTGACGATACTGTTATCGGAACGCCTGTCTGTCCATCTACTGTATTACATAACAACTGAGATGACTGCAACGTTTGCAACTTTTTGGTATTTCGTTTTGGAATTGTGCATAGCATGTATTTGCACAAACAATTGTTTACAATCAATGCTGCAACTGCAAACAATATTAACGGTTGTATATCAAAGTACACTTGCTGCATATACTTTGTAAAATGTAACGCAGCACTGCTGCATTCACCGCTTATTATAAACTCTCGCTGCTGCTGATCCTCTTTTTCTTGTTTTTCCACTTGATGTTGATGTCGACAGACATCAGTCAATGAGTCATACGCCAGAAACACTGCCATTAGCCATTTCCAGCTTAAAACGGCGCCACTGCGTCGCAAGCTCGTTGAGGTCGCCGCGCTATTGTAGGTTAGTTCCTCGTTTTTCACTACTTCGTTTGGATGTTTATCGTAGTGATGATGATCATCTAAAACAGAATTTAAATATAAATATTAATTTGTTGATCAACAAAAACTAATTCTCTCAACCATAAATATGTCGGATGAGATGCATGCAACCCCCTTAATACTCAGAATAAATCAGCTATATTACTAATGCCAGTCAGAAGTGGCTATCTGCAGTGAATGGATCCTGAAAGTTTTTTGGAAACAACCGAGAAGAATGATTGAAACTGGGTCCGAAAATAAGCACATCTACTACAGAACTTTGGCGAATATTAAGTACATTAGTCAATAAGCTGGACATATGTAACATCAAAGTTTAAATTGGGGACAACGTTCAAAAAGAGACTCGAAATTGGCGCTAAAAAAATCGAGATTGCGGGGCACAAAAAAAGGTTGATGAAAAATGGACAGTTAGATAGAAAAGAAAAGAGACGGAGAAACTGAAGGCAAACTAGACAGATAGGGGCTCTCGTCTATCCGTATGAACGCACCGATCTCGGAAACGGTTATGTTAAAGGTTAAATATAAAAAAAAAACAAAATAAACTCGTTATGCCTGTGAACTAGACGATTCTTCATGCCAAATTTTGTGATTGTAGGTCTAACCGTTCCCGAGATTCGTGCGTTCATACGGACAGACGGACATGGTTAGATCGACTCGTAAGAAAAAAATGAAATATTTTGTAAAGAACAATGTGTCACTCAAGAGCAAACCAATAATTTTAGTAATTTCTCTATACATAGTGTTCCTGAAAATATTTCCCCAACTTCCTAAAAACAAATATCTAGCCGATTTGGCACTGTAAAAATAGGTAAGAATTGGGCAAGCTAAGCTCTGACATAAAAATAGTTGAAAATATATGGACTCGTTAATGGACCTATGGATTGATGTGAATCGGTTCTTTACTAAGTAAAGGTGGTCAAAAATGAAACAACACAACGTAACAACTCTTTCAAATAGATTAACTTGCAAAAATTTTAAATTGATATTGATGGTAATGCAATTATTCTTACCATTACTGTTGCTCTTATGCGGAGGATAATATTGTTGTGTTGGCACATTGT
>JBAMBQ010003659.1:0-10782 GCA_037044495.1 Stegana nigrithorax
GTTTTAAAATTAACACCGACGACATTGATGATGAGGAATATATGCGTACCAGCATTTTGGGCGGCCGTCAGTATGTCATGAAAGAACCTTTGACCTCCTTGCCCAGGTCACGCATACAACTTAAATTGTGAGCGAGTGCAGTCTCCAGGCGTGTTTATTTTATTAGTTAATATTTAATTTTTTTTTCCTCAGCTTGTATATACTGGATCGCACCTGCAAGGCACTCATGCTTGTGGGCTTGCTCTATTGGCTCTGTTCGAAGATTGGTTTGATGGAACTTCTCTATAGGGGGATTGCTACTGCAAACACAGGCGTGGTTAAGGACTAAGCACAAAATGACAATTTCAGTTGAACATCAAGCAAAACCGATCAAAAATATGATAATCCACTTTTATATAGGGCTTTAGGCATTTTTTATAGCTTTATTCTTATATCGAACATTTCTCTTGTTTTTCTGTATGCAAATAAATGTTTATGACACACCATGGGTAATTTTTGTTTTGTTTTTATAAAACTTTCAAATTTTTCTACCAAAAAAATTCTATTTATTAAGATATATGAAATTTTTTAAAACAGAACATAGCAAATATTCATATTGAACCGATGCCGTGGTATTATTTTATAGAATTGATTTTAAAAATCAGCAATTTTTTATGCTATACCTACCTGTGTATTAAAATTAAAATATATATTTTTTGTGTTTAAATAAAAAAAAACGTTTCGATTTGTCATTCCTTGAGTGTGTATCGGTATGTACCCAATGTAATATTGTGTAAAAGTGCGTTATTTTGAGTACTTTTTCTTATTGAGTATCTCGACGTTTTGCAGGGTAGTCACTCCTTTCAAATGGGTGTCGGATAGTCTTACAGAAATTGTGTTTTTAGATAGAATAGGTCTTGTGGCTAAGTTCAGCAAAAAAATGGGCAAAAAGTGAACAAATCAAAAAGAAAAATCCCCAAATTCGTGGATATTTTGTATATTTTTTGTCACAGCCGTCTTTGAAAAAGGCGCATATCTGCTCCAAAATCGTTAAATTGACGTCACAGGTCAAGAGACCCAACAAAAACCAAAACTTGTAGTATTGCGTTGTTCTGTACTGAAATAGATTTTACGTTGTTCACCACTATGTCACTGAAATAGAGTTTGCAGAGCACGAAATCATTCATTCTCACTCTCACGCATAGTGTGTGTTAGCGCTTGTCTCTTCTGACAACGTCAATTTGATTGAAACTGAATTGCATTGGTGGAGAGAGGGAGAGTTAGTAAAACCAGCTGAAGTTGTTAAATTTCTTAAATTAAAATTTGTTTAGACATTTAGATATATTTTGATAAATAAAAGTGAATAATTTAGCTAAATCAACTTCTGCTAAACAAAATGACGAGGTGAGCTATTGTCGCCGTCCACGATTTCGAGCATTGGCTTAACCTAAAAATTTGTTGGCGCTTCTCCTCAAGCAGATCGAGTATAGAACTGGGCGATGTTACACCGCATAACATCAAGCAATTGAAGAAACTCAATACTGTGGTATTTCCGGTCTCCTACAACGATAAATTCTATGTGGATGTGCTCGATGCTGGCGAATTGGCCAAGTTGGCCTATTACAATGACATCGTTGTTGGTGCCGTGTGCTGTCGCATTGATACCAGCGATAATCAACGGCGTTTGTACATTATGACGTTGGGCTGCCTTTCGCAGTACAGACGATTGGGCATTGGCACCGTTATGTTCGAGCATATACTGAACTACGCCGAAAAGGACGGCAATTTCGATAGCATTTTTTTGTAAGTACCAGCCTTAGTCACATATTGCATTGACACCGGTCGATAAAATTAAAGCATACTCGCTATGATAGGCATGTGCAAGTGAATAACGATGGCGCCATTGAGTTCTACAAAAAATTCGGATTCGAGATTGTGGATACCAAAGAGCAATATTACAAACGCATTGAACCAGCGGACGCTCATGTATTGCAGAAAGCGCTACGGAAGAAGCATGATGCCAACATCAACAGCAGTCAACATAATCATCATGCACATCATAATGGCAGCACGTCCGGGGACAAAAAAGACAGGAGAGCATGAAACGCGACCCTTGCTGCCAAGTACACAGTTACTCTCTCTCTTCGGGCTGTTAGCCTGTCAGGCGACCAGCGTAAATGTCGATTTAGTTATAATTTAATGTTAAATGCGTGAACAAAGCAAACCATTCTTTAAAATCAAAGACGACAAAATACAAAAAGTGCAGACAAACGAACTTTTTTGCAACAAAATTGAAAAAAAACAAAAACTAATAGTTTGTGCATCTAATGCATGATGTACCAGATATATATTCCTGGTCAAGGTGGCAAGGAACAAACAAGTGTTAGCTATTTTTTTTTTTTTTTTTTATTATGAACGTTTGATTAATTGTAATTGATATTTAATTAAGTGTAGCTAGATGCTTATCCAGCATTAGTCAATTGTTAATTGTTTAATTGCGTGCATGACGTTGGCAGCAGGCCTTCGTATTTCGGCAACGCATGAGCTGGACATAAGTGTCACAACGTTCTAACGGTTAACAACAAATGTTGGATAGTGCAAACAAAGCTCATGGCACATAAGCAATTGCTGGTCGACTCCTTGAGTTATCTGTATAAGTTTCAATTCGCCTGTGGCTGCCTGAGCATACAGCAGGTGGGTAATGAACTGCAGGTAACGCTCTTCTCACGGATCTATGCCTATGCCATGCGTGTGCTGCTCTTGGTGGGCTTCTTCAGCTGTCTTGCATTTAAGCTCAACGATCCGGAGGCGCGCGTTGCCTTGTTCGATCGTCTGTCACCCGTGCTCAAGGTTATACTCAGCTGGGAATGCATGGCCAGCTGCATCACGTACATCTTCTTCTGCGTGACCCTGGACGTAAAACGCGCGGAACACGTCAACATGCTGCGCCGCATGCAGCAGCTGGACAATGACATAGTGCACGTCTTTCCGCATGTGCAATGGAATTACGAAAAGACGCGCAGCAAGTACAAACCAACGACGATTACCCTCTTTATTACGTACTTTATAGTTCTGCTCGTATTTCAATTTTCGCTGGCGCATTGCTACTGTGGCTACATGTCCACGCTGCTGATAACGATAGCCTACGCCGCCATGACATTGTCGCTGGGCCTCGTGGGCTTCGTGCACATTGCGCACATGGATTACTTGCGTTTGCGCTATCGTCTGCTGCAACAGCTGCTCAAGCAGCTATACGACTCACGTTGGCAGCAAGGTGAACAAGCAACGCTACACGCGCGCATCGAAAGCGTTTTCAACTATGCCAAGGAATGCACGGCATACATCAAGATGGTAAACTCTATATTCGGCATGGTCTGCGCCTTGGGTCTCTTCTATGCGTTTGCCATTATGACCACTTACGCATTTGTCATCTGTCAGAAGTTACTCGAAGCGGACAAAGCCATTGTGCAGACCATATTCATTTTGCTGCTATTATCCATGCACGTCTACAGGGTGACCATGACCTGCATCTATGGCTACAGCCTGCGCAAAGAGGTAGGTAGCCGGTGACTGCCTTATAGCAAAGTGTCTACGACTCATTTTCGCAATTCATTTCTCTTCTACTGCTGGCTGCCGGTGCAGCAGCAGAACTGCCATCATGCGCTGACTGCCTATGGCGTGCACTACTATCATGTGCGTGAGGTGCGTGAAATCGTGCGTCGATTCGAACACTGGAAATTGCACAATGACTGCTGCATCACATTAGGCGCGTACATGCGCTGCAACCTGGGTATTATCTTTATGGTAGGCGCACGCCGCCGGCGGTCTTCAGCAACAATTTTTAGCTAAGCCAGCTTACATATTTGCAGATCTTGAATAACGTAACGAACTATGTGCTGATCTTGATACAGCTGCTCTTTCAACAGATCAGCATACGCAACAGTCTCCAAGCACAACAATTGCGAGAGCAAGTGAAGCTCATTGATGAGCATTATTTAAAAAAACACTAAATTTTATTTACATATTGGTTTTTTTTTTTTTTTAATTGTGTAAACTCGCACAGTGGTTTATGCTATTTCGCACTAAAAGCTTAATTCTGCTGCAGGCAGAGAATTATATTCATGGAATTTATGTAGAATAATTATTAACTTTCATTCAGAGCCAAGGTTCAGCTCTTGCTGTCTCTTGAATTGTATGCAGCAATTTTATAAACTAAAGACTGGAAACCTCGTTTGCACATCGCCGAAGCTGGGAGTCACTTTCTTAGAGAGCTTGTGCAGTACTTACGCTTTAACGTATGATATATGAATGTAAATCAGCAGCGACTAATCTGCTGATTTACTTAGTTGACTTCCATTTTATTTTTTCTGCTTAAATGAAAGTTTTGCTTTATGACAAAGTGGTGGCACGGTTGAGGCTATGAAGATTATCTATCTTGGAATTTAAAATAAAGAGTCTGACACTTGATTATTTGGTGCATTTAACTTTAGTTAATAGTTTAAAACATGTACATATGTATATAATAGCCTGAGAGGATCTTAGCCTAAGCAAAGGCACACGTATTTATTGTCATAAAATACTTTAAAAAAAAAATTATGTTTCTTAAAATGTTGGCATAAGTATGAAGAGATAAGTGATATATACTTATGTATGGCGATATGCTTATATATATATATATATTTCCATACATATGTATATATTCAATATATATATATATATATATTATTTACGTACACATATGAATGTGAGTCTGTGTGCATGAACTTATATTTAATTAATTCCTTTGGATAACTTTTAGGTATGGGTCTGCGTTTGTGTCTGACACGTGCATTAATTTTCCACACAGCGGTTATATCATCATTTGATACAAGGCATTGCTGAGTATATCTTTGGTTTCTTTTGATTCGTTTTGTGTTATATAGCATAAGATATTGAACTGATTGTTCCAGAAGAAGGGCAAGTAGCCGATGTCAAAATATTGTATCAGTTTGTACAGCACCTACAAGTGAGTAGAAAGTGAAAGTGAGAAAGCGTTAACTGACAATTTGAATAAATGCGTGCGCAGGCATGCCTACATGCAGGAAAACCATATCCAAGGGCTGAAACCAAAAGTTCAGCGGCTGTTGCTGCAGCTCCCAGAGCAGTGCCGTCACAATGAAATAGCTCTTGAAACGCGGTATCTTTTGCTGACGACACATGTCCTTTAGCAAACGTCCGACGACGTGCACATTACCCGGCGCCGACTGGAAACTGGCAATCTCCGCATGTGGATTGCATATGAAGAATGAATGATTATATATAAATGTGCTCGAATCAAATGCGCCACGTGGCGTGGCATATATTATTGGATTGTTTGGTTGATTTATGCTTGGCAGCAGCACAATGACCGGCACAAAGTCTATCTTGATCTGGCCACCCTTGCAATTGGCATAGATCGTATGCGCAATGCCGCGTTGCTTATACGTCAGCCAATAATGGTCCTGTCGCGTGCCCAGAAATCGTTTGCCGCCACACTGCAAAGCCGATTCGAATAGCTGATGTATCCAGCGCGTCAATCGTTGGCGGCACAATAAACTCGTCTTTGGATCGATGAACGCGGCCAAACGTCGGCTGACAGTCGAAAAATTAGCATCACTAGCCAAATGCTGTAGCACTCTTTTGTAGTTCAATTGCAGAAAACCCGGACATTCTGGCATAAATGACACACTCGCAAAGTTCTGATACGGATAACTCAACTTGATGAGCACATCGAATTCATTTGGCAAGTGTAAGCGCAGATTCAGGGGTATGCTGCCTGCAAAAGTTTTCAACAGCATACAATTGCGTATGTATTATACATGAGTGAAAGGGACGGCGGGCTGGCAGCGAAAAGCACGCGCACTCACCCGTTAGCAAAGTGCCTTGCAGTAGGCAGGCAAATGATTTATCCAGCGAACACATGATGCTCAGCATATGGTTGCGTATTAAAACAAAATCGGCAAACATAAATTGACAATTTTGCGCCTCGAAGCTGTTGCGTCGATCAATCTCGGCTAGCTGCGCCGCAAACGTGGACATTTTCATTTAACGCTGACTTGTTGACAAATTCTTACACGAAAATTACAAAGATATTTTCAAGCTAAAAAAAAAAAAAAAAAAGAAAATATAAAGATCTTAATAATAGAACAGACACCATCATTTATGCAAATATTATTGTTGACCCAAAAGTAGCTGCTTACAGTTGCGCATTAGAGTAAAAATTGTTCGTGAGCGGATGACCTTCAGCCGTGTATTAAACCAAGAAATTGCTTTACACTGCAGCCCCCGCGTCTATTGTGCTTTTGCAGAGAATATGCTAAATTATGCAAATCAAGGGTCATCTGATGACAAATCATCTTAAGTTAATGAAAATGAAATAAGTTAGTTTTTTTTTTGTTTTCTTGTTTTTATTACAAAATTTCGTATATATGTATGTATGTAATTAAATGCAGCACATATGTATGTACATATATATCATAAGAAAGTCACAACACTTGCAGTACGCCAGCTTATACCTAGCACTGCAAAGAAATGCAAAAAAAAAAAAAATTGGAAGGGTATGAGATGGGGGTTTAGGTGGGGTAGGGTGTTTAAGGAAAAGCTTAATAGCAGTTGATTGTTTTTTTTTTTTTTTTTTTTTTCTAATTAGCAACCAACATCAAAGTGTGAGGCGCAACGTTCATAGGTCAGCGCCGGTTGATGAAAATACGAGTTCAAGGTATTGCAGCAGTTGTTGAGCACCTCCTCGTAATGAAGCAACTTTTCAATGCTGAAATTTTCCAAGAGATTCAGATTTGATTCCCAAAAGAAGGGCAAGTGGCCATCAGAGAAATAATCGCGCAGCACAAACAGCATCTGTAAGCAAGCAGGCGCAAGATTAGGCCAAATTAAATAACGGTACACAACAGACAATACGCACATGCACGAATATGACACTCAGTGGCCGTTGCCAGAAGAGGTCTGGCATCTTCTTGATCTCCCAGAGGCAGGCAGTTACCAAAAAATAGCAACGCAAATCTTTCAAATCCTTTTCATTGCGCAGCGCCTGCAGCAGCTGCAGCACCTGTTTGACTTTTTTCTTGCCACGAGCCAGTATTGCCTTCTCAGTCGCAGGAGATGCGATCAGATAGGTATACATCGACATGTCGCTGGACCCGGGCACATTCTTTGGCACAGCATACCAGATGGCGCCACTTGTCTCATACTCAACAGCCGGCACCAGATCAATCGAGAAGCTGCGCTCGGCCGACGTTGCCCTTATGGTGTAGGTTATGCCGCGCCAAATGTAGCTCAGCTTATAGGAATCATTATAGTAGCCAAGCACCTTGTTGCCATAGTTCTGAAGCGCCTGCTGCAGCACTTTGTTCAACCAAGACTTCAGTCTATTGCGATGCAAGAACGTGTATTCATTGTTTGTCAAATAGTCAATGAATTCCGTGCAGCCCGCATCATATGAACAGACATCGTCAAAGTCCAAATATACATAGCCCGGACAATCGTAAGCTTCCTGTTCGATAATTCTCTTTGATAATGGAAATCGCAGCACCATGTGCACATCGAACTCGTCGGGGCAGTAGATGCGTATGCCATTAGCATGGCTGCCTATAAGGACGACGTACATATACTCATATATACATGCATATCCTGACTAAAGTGCCAAATATATGTTGGACACAAATTTTGTTTTTTTTTTTGTTTTTTTTTTTTTTAGTTTTCTTACCAAATAGTTTTCCACCCTTGAAAATCTGCGCAAAGTTGCTGGACTGCGAACGCATTATGTCAAACACATAATGACAAACAATCTGAAAATCCCGGACGTACATGTCTCTCTCCTGAGGATCAACATCGATTTGGTAGGCTATATCATGCAAGTATTGTTCAAAGTTTGCCATGTCTGCTTGAATGCAATAATGTCGGATTTAAACGTGTACAAAAGATCTACGAAAAGTCACTTTAAATAACAAAATTCACTTCAAGAAAAAGCACAAAGTGTTTCGTTCAAGAGTTGATACATATAATTACAGGAAATCACTGCACGACATAAAACATTACCTTTTATAACTTCCACAAAAACTTATCAAAGACAGAACAGAATAGAAAAGCCAAGGCTCACTTTGACATAAACGAAAAACAATGTTGCTAAAGACACTAAAACAGTGGTGTGATTCAATATTACCAAGAGTACTACGAAAACAATTCTGGGATGAAAAATTAATACAAATACTATCGAAAGTCTGTCTGTCATTAACCATCAATAGTCTGTCAGTGCCATCGATAGTTTGCGAACTCTACACTTTAGAGATTATTGTAGGCAAGGTTTAACATTGTTAAAATAAAGAAAGGTTAAAAAAAACAGTTTAATTTAAATAAGTAAAAGAGAAGTAAATAAATAAAAATGAAATAAGTAAAAGACAAGTCAGACTACAAAGAATTATACAGTAGGAACTGGTAAATCCGGAAACCCCCTTATCACCCGGATCGCCTGAAAGTCATACTGTAATCCGCATAGAGTTAAAAAATTGAAATTTTCTATTAAAAATCCGGATGGCATATTTTATAATGCAATGATTGACAAACGAGTAAAATATTATTATTTATTATTCGCTTTTGAAAAATAGGAACTCCCCCCCGACTCAGCATGAAATATGATAGAATAAAGTTGTTTAGTCATTTTTCATTCAATACGAAATATACGATATATACTTTGAAAGTATTGTTTACATTTTCTTTAAAATCTTTGTTTTTTTTTTTTTTATAATAAATTAACATTACCTTTATAAATATTCTTCCTTTTTAATAATTCCATGGCAATCCGGATTACCTCATAGTGCGGATTGACCCTGTGTTTAATTGATTCAGATTAGCGAGCTCCTACTGTATACCTAGCTAGCATGCTTTTTGTTCAGGCTCGAGGAACTTTAAGTCTTGTAAGTATGCGCATTAGATTAGAAAAGATTTTGACTGATTTTGGCTACATATACAAATACACGTACATACATACATACATACTATATATATATATATATATAAAGTAGTTTACGCTTATAACCAACCATTTTGCCCGGTCCCTTGAAATGCGGTTTAAGCAAAAAGTACGGTATATGTATATATGTATATTTTTTTAAAGTTTAGCTTTCGAAGCTTAAAATGCAAAGTGCTCAACTGCTGCGCATTTAGCGGTCCAACAGGCGCCAGCGTTATATGGAAAAATTGTGTTGTGTTGGTAAAATATTATTTTATCTTGGCTTTGGTGACACAACAAACACGCGACATACATTTTTTATTATTTTTAATGCGACAGAAACCAGCTTGGCGTGAAGGTGGCATCTGCAGTTATGCCAACATTGTCACGTTTTGCACAAAGTTGCGTTCGTCTTGATTGAAACTGAATCAGCGCCAGCCACACATCAGTTACAGATTGATTTGAGCCTAGAGCCAACACATGATCTCAAGGTCATTATGCTTGACGATTGCGACAAATGGTTGGCCTTAGTAAATTGTTAAGTTATAAACTTAACTGCAACAAGTAAAAGTCATACAACAAAGGACAATGAATCATGATGTGCATACCTATATACATACATACATACATACATACATACATACATACATATATGTATATGTATGTAAAATGTTAGATAAGCAATTAAGCTTTGAAATGAAACGCATCTGCAATGTGATAGCAAGTGGCCTGCAGGCAAGCAGCGCCTACCTTAGAAATCAAGACGAAGAAGAAGAAGCATCGAACGTTGCATTTCAAGTGACCGCTTAACGCATAGGTTTGATCCATGTACAAGCATACAACTATATATACATACATATGTACATATATGCATGTGTATGTATGTATGTATGTATGTATATAGAATAGTACATATGTATAAGCGCAGCGTAGCGTTGCGTTCGAATCATTTATCGATTTGCAAAAAAAATTTAACACAACAAAAACAAAACAAAAAAAAATAAGCGGTCGCTAAAATTGTGCTGCGTACGCTGCCAGCGGATGTGTGGAGCAACGCAAAACGTCGCTGCTTTGTAGGCCGCTGACAAGTACAAGAGCAAAAAATAAAAAATCAACAACAACAACAACAAAGTGCTACGCAAAACAACTAACCAAGGTATATATATATATATATATATATACATGCATACATGAGCGTGGCTGTGTGTGTGTATATGTTATATACAGCAACCGCCCGCTTCCCTACACTGCGGCGCGGTTTAACCGTACGCTGGCTCATATAAGCGACGAGAGCGGCACAGTACAGCAGCGTAAAGGCAGCACACGCTGTAGCTAAAACTGCTGCTGCTGCTGCTGCTGCTGCCGTTGCTGTTGCTGATGTTGCTGCTGCTGCTGCTGCTTCTCGGGCTGGGGCTCTGGCTCTGGCTCTGGCTGTGGCTATGGCTATGGCTGTGGCTGCGACTGTTGAGAGTCGTCGTCATCGTTGTCGTTGTCGTCAACGTCGTATAGTCGCCGCAGTCATCGTTGTTGTTTTTGCTCTTGGTATATATGTATACACATATATATATATATATATGTATGTGTGTGTGTGTGTGTGTGTTATTGTTGTTTCTGGCCGTTGTTGCCTATTGTTGCTGTTCGTGTTAATGCTGTTGCTGCTGTTGTTTTTGTTCTTGTTGTTATTATTGTTGTTGTCGTATTCTTGTTGTAGCCGGTGGTATTTGGGCGCGATACTGTCGCTCGCAAGCAAGCAAGCTTTGTCGTCGTAGCTGACGACGATGACGACGACGACGACGACAACGACGATGGCAATGACGATGATG
>JBAMBQ010003661.1:0-14724 GCA_037044495.1 Stegana nigrithorax
CAACAACAAATCAAAGCATTCGACTAGCACAACAACAACAATCGAAACAAAAAATGAGTATGCCACAAACAGTATAGCGAAAAAAGCTATAAACATTTTGTGGCCAGCGCCCGCATATGAATTTTTTCAACGTGGTCATGCGTCTTCTTATTATATATATTATCTGCTTGTAGGCTTAAGACTTTTAACAGATGAATGCGCGGGTTGTCAAATATGCGAAAGTGTATTTTATACCAAAGAGAAAGTGGAATCAGCATGCAAATATGCAAAATATGCATGATCATATAAAATAAGCCTGGAAACTCTTAATATGTAAAATAAGCAAGTCCAAGCAAAAGCTTAGTAGAGGTGTCAAACTATCGATGGTCACACTATCAATAGTTTTCGCAATTTTTAAAAAAACTATCGATATTATCGCGATAGTATCGTTAAAGAAATTAAAAAAAAAAACTTTAATGGAACCTGCAAAAATATTATCTATATGTAATATGGACTCATTATGCATTTACACAACTGTGGTGTATCACCTAACAAATATTCTTACCGTCAGACATCTCGAAAAGTGTATTAAAAACACGTCTTCAGCACCACCTGCACCACCCGCACAATTAACACCACCAGCACAATCAGCACCACCACCGAAAAAATGTAAAATTCCACAAAATTTAACTATTTTAACAAAAAGAATTTTTGGAGGGAAAAACTAACAGAGAAATGTTAGTGATGTAGTTCACAATGTGAAGCGACTATCGATAGTATTTTAAAACCATCGATAGTGTTGAAAAATTAAAACTAGCGATAGTACCATCGATAGTTTGACACCTCTAAAGCTTAGCATTATCGTCCTTGGTGATGAGTATATGAGTCGTTAAAAAGTTTACACTTGGTTTAAGCGATTTAAAAGTGGCCATTAGGGTTCAAATGATGATCCAAGAATTTTTTATAAAAAAACGGATTTGTGTCACCGACCATCCATCGTATTCACCTGATCTATCACCATGTGACTATTTTCTTTTCCCAAAACTGAAATCTGCAATGATTGGAGCTTTTTACCGTGACATTCCTGCCATTACTAAGTTTTATTATTTGTCAGCTGACGATGGATCAGCTTGAGCTTAGCTGAGATCGAAAGAAGAAAAATTCCCTTTTCCAATACTACCCAACTTTAATAGACGGCGTTATGTGTTATATGATTTAAATTTAAAGTTCGGTTATGTGATGCACATACCGTATACATAATCCTAATCTATGAAAAAATTTTTTCTAGAAAGGAGTTTAGTTTTGTCATAAAATCACGGTTTACCTAAACTTATTTCCCTCAGCATACAGTAATACAATAGTCTATTTTAAATGTTATATCGATCAATTATATATACGTCACATCTTACTTTTTGACGGTTTTGTTTATTTCTCTCATTGAAAACCGTCTTTTCATACTGGTTTGTCCAATGCGCTCAGTTTCACGTAGTTGTAAAAGTCCCTCTGCAATAGATGAAAGTATTAAAATTATAGAAATATTTTGTATTTGGAAAGTAGATTTATACATAATCAGAATGTATTTAATATTAATTTTTTCATCTATTAATCATTGAATTCAATACCGCTTTAGAATCATTTATCAATATCTCTCTACTATATTAGTAAAAGTACGGGTTACAGTTATTTTTCATCATGAAAGATGTTGTCTCTTCAACGTGTTGTCAGCAGACCATTGTTATCCTTAAAATATTAGATCGCTTGTTCTCGTGCCGTTTTTGCCTTCCCGAAAATATATGTACTGTCGGATCTCGACAAAGTTAACTCTCGCAAAAGTTTATCTCTCGGTTAAGTTAACCGAATTTAAGTGTCTACGTACCACTCTAAAAAGTAAATGAAGGTTTCAAAGTGTGCTGTGAACTTGAAACAAGCCCGTACAAATTAAATCTAAGTTTTTATACCCTGAACCAAAAAATGGTAAAGGGTATATTAAAGTTGTGCAAATATATGTAACAGGCAGAAGGAGGCGTGGCAGACCCCACAAAGTATATATATTCTTGATTAGCATCGAAAGGCGAGTCGATCTAGCCATGTCCGTCTGTCTGTCTGTCCGTCCGTATGAACAAAAGAATCTCGGAAACCATAAGACCTACAACCACCAAATTTTGCATGAAGACTCTCTCAATCCATAGGCACAGCAAGTTTATTTTTTTTTTCGATATTCGTCCTAAAACATAAAGCTGCCATAGGAACGATCGGATTTAGTAACAAAAACCCTTTTTTTTTTCAAGATATCTTCACCAAATATTGGATTTAAAAGTTTTAGATAATGACCAATTACATACCTCAATACTATATATATCGGTTTACTATATCATATAGCTGCCCTAGGAACGATCGGCCGAAAAACAACATTTACTGAGAAAAACTTTTTTGTTTATTAAGATATCGTTACTAAATTAAATTTTTTGACAGTTTTAGGCAATATCCAATCATACTCCTGAATATGATAAATATCGGTTTACTATAACATATAGCCGCCAAAGGAACGATCAGCCGAAAAATGGCTTTTACTACAAAAAAAATTTTTTTTTGTTTTGCATTGGGTACAGGGTTTTCTATAGTCGGTTACGCCCGACTATAGCCCTGCCTTTCTAGTTTTCAAGACATATTCACCAAATTTTGGATTTAAAAGTTATAGCTAATGGCCAATTACATATCCCAATACAATGTATATCGGTTTACTATATCATATAGCTGCCCTAGGAACGATCGGCCGAAAAACAACATTTACTGAGAAAAACTTTTTTGTTTATTAAGATATCGTTACTAAATTAAATTTTTTGACAGTTTTAGGTAATATCCAATCATACTCCTGAATATGATAAATATCGGTTTACTATAACATATAGCTGCCATAGGAACGATCAGCCGAAAAATAGCTTTTACTAAAAAAAAAATTTTTTTTTGTTTTGAATTGGGTACATGGTTTTCTATAGTCGGTTACACCCGACTATAGCGATGCCTTTCTAGTTCTTTTTTGTAATGATGAAAACGAAGTCTTTGTTTATATCTCATTTTTTCCATTTTCCATAGAAAAGTTAATATTTCGGAAAAGTTAATTACCCTTGGCACATTTCAGTTAACTTTTTCGAGATCCGACTGTATATTGTATATTGACCTTCCAATTAAGTGTTTGATTCAAGTAGTTTGCAAGCAAACTACCTATAAAAATGTGAATTGGCCTAACGACTAATGGTAATAATGCCAGTCGGCGACATACCATTTTGACATTACAAACAAATGACTGCTTAAACTAGTTGTTATTTATATAATAAACCACTAGCAACCAACTCATGTAGCAAAATTTTTTTTAACTTAAGAAAACATTAATATCCATAAAAAATTTATCTAAACAATATTTGAATAAACTAATCTGTGTTTTTAATAGAAATTTTTTTTAGGAATAATTTGAAAAAAAAAAATACTTACTTATATGAATATTGGCTAAATAAATGATTACTGGGGTATCATTCACTGAGGTTAGTACAATACTGCCTTGACTATTAAGTGGGAAAGAGTGTTTAAGGCCAATTGATTGCACCCATTCGGCAGTTTGAGTATTAAATATATCTAAATGCGTTTCAGAAAATACCAATAAATGTCCTTCGGAATAGGCTGAAATAATTCAATTAAAATATATTAAATAACCAGAACTACTACTGTTCTTTTAATTTTACTCACTTATGTGTGTTGGCAATGCGGGATACATTATTTCTCTATCACGGGACTTGCGACCTTGTAAATCAACGTATATTGCTAATGTTTGAAAAACCAATAGATACTCGCCGAAACCTCCACTACTTTGGCAATGAATTTCGATAACACGAATCGCATCAACCCCAGAGTAATTAAGAAAGGCACATAGTTGGTTTTCTGGATGAACTAATGCTAGAAAATTAAGGAAAGTTGTTAAAATCTAACAAAATTATTTTATATGATTTATAAAAGAGTTACACATAGCTGTTGCTTCTCCTCGTAAAAAGTAAGCAGTGAAGCCGCTTTGATGAGCAACTACTAAACGCATATCGGATAATATTTGAAGATGCTGCACTGCGTATCCCACTGAAAATTCACAGGTCTTTTGGTGTCTTGTGCGAGTGCGATTGATTTCATAAACCACAATTTGTGTATGGTTGTTTGGACGTTTTATAGCAATAACAAATGAATAAACATTATTTGGTGATCGCTTAATAATTCCAGTGCAAGTAGCTACACAATTTTTTGAATCAGCTACTTTTATCCATTCAACATCACTAGCTTCCAAGGCTCTTACAGGCAAAAGACGAATATGTCGTTGCTTTCCACAAAGAACTACGAGAATTTGTTCTTCTTCAATGTACCACAAATGTATGATTTTTTTGTTTTCTCCGATTCGGGCGATTTCTGTTTAATATAAAAGAAATAAAATTTGTTTTTTATTATCACAAAAAAAGTCTTTTAAATCACAAAAAAAGTTTTATAATATAATAGTCAATGAAACAAATCTTAAAGAAATTGTTTTATTTTTTTTTTTCAAACCAAATTTTTCGTGAAATTTCGAAATGTTTCCTAAGCGTTGATGTCTATTACACATTTTTCAAAACGGCACACACCGTAGCTCCAACCAATTTCATTATTTTCATTAAGTTAATTTAACAAACAATTAGCCTTTTTATGGTTTTTATGGTGTCTGAATGTAAAAGGTTCTCATAATGCCATGGTCCGGCATCCTGTTGCTACTCTGAGCGCAGAATTCTAAACCCTCTGCGAGTTACTCCATTATGTTTGGCTTATGTTTGGAGACCATATGGGAGCTCCATAGACCGCTACTGGGCGTCCTATGGCCTTATAAGTAACAAGGAGGGTTTCCTTGTCCTTACCCTACGTGGAACCTGCGAGAGCCTTCAGAACCCTGTTTCGGATTTCTTTAATGCATAAATGTAATGACGAATTGGGCTTGCTATGTAATTTTATTTCAATGGATATTTTTTCGTGATCTCGTATTGTTTTCTAATGAATTTTAATTAATAATTTTAGTTTTATATTTTAATAATGCAAACAATAATAAAAGAATTTCACGCTCAAGCGTGTAAAACACATTATATTGTAAAATTTTATATTTTTTGTCATGAAATTCGACAATCGCTAACTTGAACCACAGAGACTGTTAATCATATAGAGGCCGCATCTCATACAAGCTGAAATTTTTGTATGCGGGAGCCTTTATTATTCCCCGCAATTCTGTTAAGTGTGCCGTAGTGCTTTGCTACTCTGACTTTGGATTTTCGTTTGATTTGATTGGCCTAGCTCATATAAGTTTTTTTGGTGGCAACTGCCATTTTGTTCGCATTTCAAGAATGTAGTTGATGTTGAAGTGGACGAGTGTGCAAATTTCTTGCTGCAGTCCATCCTATATCATGCTACATTTTATGAGTGCCTGGTATGAAAAGGCGCTGGTTGTCGGTACCGCGTGAAATACACGTGTTTGTGTGTGCGTTTTCATCATTTTATATGTTTTAATTGCCAAGCAAGCTCATATTTCTTCGTTTTGAGAAAATATTCTGCTTCTTCTTAATTGTTACGGGCATTTCATGCTGCTGTTTATGTGTGCCTGGTATGAAAAGTCGTTCATCGACCGTACCGTTTGAAATACATGTGTTTGTGTGTGCATGCAGAAAAGAATTTGTCATGATTTTGAAGTTTTGATTATTTCTTTGTCTACAGAATATTTTTTTGGCTTTGTGTTGCTGCTGCTTCTTTATTGTCATATGAATTTCATTCTGCTTTTCATGTGTGCCTGGTATAAAAAGGCCGTCGTATTCAATTTGTGTATGCATTTGGACATCAACACCATCAGTAATGTGTTTACACACACAAATAAGCGAATTTGTCATGAGTTTAGAAGTTTCAATTGCCTAGCTTTTTTATTTTTCTTGCTTTTTAAGAAATATTATCTCTGCTTCTTCATTGCTACGGGCATATAAATTCTCAACGCTGCTTCTTCACACTTTGGTTGTGTGCATGAAAAAAGTTAAAGCCAATTAGAATATTTTGCACTAATCATGCATTATTTGTGAAAATAATTGTGTGCAAAATACATTTATTAAAATATGGTGCAATTATTCAGTTCATATGGAACAAAAGTTGGGCTGGCGTTGAACTGAACTGCAGTTGAATCGAAACACCAGTTCATTTGGCTTGTAGAGGAGTGCTAAAAACACTTCAATAAGGAAATTGCAGGCTGAATACACAAAGTATGAATAGTTGGTGGAATATTAATTTTGGTCTTTTACTATTCGCTTCAAATGTCAGACACATTTAAGGATTTCAAACAAAGAAAGCCTTGCATCGCACCATCGCAGTTAGAAATGCACATCGGCGCAACAACTAAGCGCATTCCGCATGTACACACTTTGCGCAGTGCACAAGTGCCTTTAGCAATTGTATGGATCTGTTTTCCCACATATTGTCCTTGATAAATATAAAGCTTCAAACAACAACAGTAATATACCATCCCAACTATATTAAATAAAAGAATTCATAACACAACGCATCATTTGCGTGTAATATTTTTATTGAATTTTAATATCGTACCAGGCGATCATAATTGCAAAAAAGCAGAATCAGCAAGCAACGAAAATCATTAGCACAACAGCGGGGTCCAATCGCATTTAGGCGAGGGGAACAAGCATAAGGGAAGCAATACAACACACGAAAAGCGCACACAAAAAAAACACAGTAACGAACGATTGTCTAATGTCACATTAGTGCAAGTAGCACATTGTGACGTGCGAGAGCGAGAAAAAAATGAAATGCGATCGCATTTAGGCAAGGGGGACAAATATATGCGGGGAGAGAAGTGTCAATTGCTAAGGAATTAGACTCTGACCGAAAACAAACGACTACCGTAGGTAGTGTGAGCGTAAGCAACACATTTAAATGAGGAAAAGGGACAAAAAGAGAACAAGCAAAGCGAAGTCAGACAAGACCGCCCAGTTTTTGCTTCGTCTTTTACCCTGCCCGGCGGCACCTTGCTCTGGTACACTATCTATGTATAAGTTGTCTCTGCTTGAACAATATCGCTAACATGAACTCCCTTGTTTTTAATTAGTTCACGTTACCGCGACTGCACTGTACTATGAGTATGGGCATTTTCGAAAATGCAAACTGCGTTAGTGCCTCCGCAGTAAATTGTGCAGCGTATTTATAAATGCAGAGCTACGCAACACTGCTTTTTGTAACTATTTTGAAATGCAACTCTGCAGTACGAACTGCGCAAATTCCTGCAACCAGTGCAACAAGAAGTTTACAGCTGTGCCCGTTACAATAAATTTTTTATTTTGAATTATGCTAGGGCAGATATTCTTCTGTAATCATAAAAACTAACTGATTTTTAGTACTTTTCTGGTGTTGCAGGAACTTTTCAAGAATAATTGTTTCCATTTCATCGTAAATTTATATAAATATCTAGTGAACGAACGTTCAGAATGACAAATATGACTTTGCGCAGTAGTTAAGCAGTGTCAACAGATGGTCGAGCATGATCAGTGCAACTTTACAAAACTGCGCAGAGTTGCTCAACGCAGCCTGCATTTCCGAAAATTCCCTACACTTATGGTATAATGAATAGATGGTGACTTCATTTGCGCCTTTTTCTCACTCTCGTTTGATGACGTAAGCAGTAAATCAATAGGGTCGTTCAGAGTGTCGAGCAAATGGTCTAGCATCCTGGAATGAGCAAATTGGTCGAGTATATTTTTGCTCGACACTAACAAAATACACAGAGATGCTCATGCTCGACTATTGCAAAGTTGCTAGATTAACTACCCTGACTATAAATCTTTTAGACTAAAGTGCATACTAACAGCTGTTCGCAAAAGTGGCGAAAAAATGGAAACTATTAAATTAAATACCGAAAAATAGAAGAATAGATGGTGAAAATACTGCATGTTTTTTTATACCTTGTACGAAAAAATGGTATACCCTTTGGTTATATTAAGTTGTGCAAATGTATGTAACGGGCAGAAGGAGGTGTGGCAGACCCCGCAAAGTATATATATTCTTGGTCAGCATCGAAAGGCGAGCCGATCTAGCCTGTCTGTCTGTCGTCTGTCCGTATGAACGCATGGATCTCGGAAACGGTTAGACCTACAAACACCAAATTTGGCTCGAAGACTGTTCTAGTCATCCATAGGCATAACGAGTTTATTTTTTTTTCGATATTCAACCTATATCATATAGCTGCCATAAGAACGATCGGTCGAAAAACAACATTTTCTGAAAAAAACTTTTTTGTTTATTAAGATATCGTTACTAAATTTAATTTTTTGACAGTTTTAGGCAATATCCAATCATACTCCTGAATATGATAAATATCGGTTTACTATAACATATAGCCGCCAAAGGAACGATCAGCCGAAAAATGGCTTTTACTACAAAAAAAATTTTTTTTTGTTTTGCATTGGGTACAGGGTTTTCTATAGTCGGTTACGCCCGACTATAGCCCTGCCTTTCTAGTTTTTTTTTGTGATTTAAAAAAAAAAACAGCTTTAGCCACTGGTTTGCATGAGCTCAGCTAGGTACAGTTCATTTTTATTGCTTTTTAAATAATAAATACTTTTCATTGATGTCTATTTCAAAATTACAAAAAATTCTATTAGATTCAATTTGCGCATAAGGTAGATACTATAATAAAGCGCAAATGAATGTATCAGGGTATTTGATGAGTATACTCCGTGAGAGGCCATTGAGTTAAATATGAACACATATGCTTAGTGACAATATAGTCTATATATAATATATATATATATTTGACTTTAAGTTTCTAGTAAAAACCAATTTCATTCGAATAACTAATCTGCACGCTATTATATTCAAATGTAGACATAAAACTATGTTATAATGTTTTTGCGTGCAGTGCAAAAACTAGCACCTGTCTACAGGTGTTATGTATTTTTCTTTTTTTTTTTGTGGTAATCAGCAATTTGTAGTTAGTGAGACCACTATTGTCTCGCACTAACAATTAAACAAAACAGCTGTTCACATATTATATATCTTCAGCAATTGAAACAAAGCAAACAAGATCCGCGACAGCCCACTTGCACTCATGGGATTTGATAGCATATATTTTGAATTATGTATTTTTAACGTTTATTGGTGTTTTGCAGCGTAAAAATTTAGAAATTAGATCAAAGACGAATTTACTGATTACGTCAACTGGCAATGAAACCTCTCTCTAATGAAAAAAACACAACTGTAAAATATTGACACTACCTTTTTTTCTTATACCATGACATATACTCACAAGAATCGTCGTATGCGTATGTATGCACAGTGCACGCGCGGTAACGAGAATTAATTAAAACCAAGGGAGTTAATGTAAGCGAAATTGTTCACTTTAGCGATTGTCGAATTTCATGAAAAAAAAAATATAAAATATTTCAATATAAACTGTTTTACACGCGTGAACGTGAAGTTCTCTTATTATTATTATTTGCATTATTAAAATGTAAAACTAAAATTATTAATTAAAATTCAAAAACTATACTAGATCACGAGAAAATGTCCATTGAAATAAAATTATATAGCAAACAAAATTCCTGCATTTATTTGCTGCTTTTTCTTTTCTAATAGCTGAAATACTGCTTTCTCCCTTAAGCGTCTTAGTACACTCATGTCACTTTACATCGAATTTAATGTATTTCATACTTAGAATGCATATGCAGTAAAAAAAATTTTTCACGTAATAGAGCTTTCTGACTTTGTTCACGTTACAGAGTCAATGTAAAAAAAAGCTTCTTCACGTTAGGCGTTGTTCACGATAGACGGTGTTCACGTTACTGTGAGTGTACAGTATAACTACAAGAGTAAGCTCATGCACTCAAGCTTACTCTAAAAATGGTAGCAAGAGAATACATACAAACAGCATTATTGCTTCATTTTTTAAAAGTTGGCTGAAAAGCGGTTTAAACGAATTTTTTTGTATGCGTACTTATGAGTAAACGAAGTTGTTGTTTGTGTGTATCATTACAATTTGGAATCACAACGCATGGCGGGAAGAGCTAGTATCAAATAAATTTCCAGTATTTAGATATAGGATAAATAGAAGTTAAGGTTTCAGTTAGTAAATTAAGCCCACAGAATTAGTCTCGTCGATGAATTTGTAACAAATAAAAACCCTTCTTCATTACAAACATAAAATAAGAAATTTTAGTTTAAACTTATGTACACGTATACAGTATGTTCTCGGCAACCGAAACTTCTCGATAAACACAATACCGAAATTACTGCGAGTTTCTAAGAAAACACAAAAAAACATTTTAGTCTTAATTTAGCTGTTATAAAGCCGTTCTGTTTTTTCTGAATGAAATGAATAAATAATTTTATGAACAGAAGAAACTGTATTCATTAATATAAACTTATTGCAATCTTTTTATTTATCATATTTTTGGCTTCATATTTTCATCCCCGGTAAGTGCAATAACTCGGTAAAAGCAGTAGCCTCGGATCCTATTAGTTGCGGTTAGCAAGAAATTGCTGTACATATTGTTACAACATTAAACTTCATGATTAAAAGAATTAATAAAAAAGTATAAACCAATTACCATATTGATCCAAACATATGTAAAATAAGCCGTCTTCCGTTCCAAGTAAAATTTGATTAGGGTATATAACGACTGCACATAATCCATTTCGTATTATCGAAAGAGTGTTGTCGAAAAGTTCATATACTTTATAAATTGCAGTATTTGGTAAATTGTTGCGTTTTAAAATGCGATGCAATTCACCAAGTGCAATTACCCACTTTGACTTTTCTGATTCATTATCGGCCAACATAAGGGTATTTAAAGGGTTTCCGCTTTCAATTAGAGACGTCTTTACCTAAAATTTGTAAAACAAGCAGAACAAAAATAAATTATTTTAAGAGCGAGTTTTTTTCATTCGTTCTTGCACCAGTTTCCAGTAAATGTTGTTATCTAGTTATCAAAATTGAGTTCATAGACTTCAAAAAAATTGAGATTTTATATTGTCAGCTAAAATAATTTAAAAACCCAAATAATAATAAACTAAGTAATACTTTCCTTTGAAGTCTACTCGTTATTTCGCATTCATTCGACTGTTAAATTTTATTTATTCATTTCGAATTGAATGAACCCCCTTCGATTTTCACACAATGTTTTTAAAAAAAAAAACGAATGCGTTTCGATTTTTGAATTCGAAAATTTCACACATTTTAACCAAAATTTTAATGAATTAATGCAGCACTCTAATACTATACCGTAAATACCACTTGCTTACTTTAAATATACACGGCACATCCTTTTTAGTAGCATGAATAACATCATTTTCACGTACGCTACCAACAGCAAATTCTGGATCTCTCATGTCTAGCACTTGGGATACATTAACGCTTGGTAACGCACATCGATCTGCAGATATATCATACAAAAAAAGCTTGAAATCACACACAACAACGAATTGTCGGATCCATCCACGTTTAATTATGCCACTTTTTGGAACCTTCACATATCCTTCATATGCAGTGCCAATCCCTCTTGTGGGATCGATGCCTAATGGCCTTTTAGTTTGATCTACTGGCACAGGGCATATTGTTGGTACTTTCTGGCAACAAATAGTGTGGCAAGCAAAACCACACAACTCACAAACAACGCCCTGTCTGGTAAGACCAATCATCAAGGAAGTACAATGGTTGCACTTTGTAGGGCTACTGAATGTGCGTACCAAAAATTGATGAATTTTTGGTTTACTTATGTCATTATGAAGCTCAGATATTTTAAGACTTAAATTGCTCTTTGACCTGTCCATAATGGAATCAGCATCAATATCAAGTTGTGAATTGAGTTTCTCCATCTTTTTACAAAATTGGTTGTATTGAAATTCGCAGTTTCCTTTGGATCCAGTTATGTTCGATGATTCAAATAATGTTGAATTTGAAAAAAAACTGACCTAAAAAAGGAATTTAAAACCATATTAACAAAAATTTGTTTAGCAATTTAAATTTATATCAAAGATATATTAATTTTTGAGTTTCAAAAGCATCTTATTTTTATATATTGATTTCGTTTAATCTCAATAATATAACTTTAATATTAATCAAATTTTCATTCGCATCTCTTATAATTCAGAACTTCTCTAAAACAGTGTTATAAAAAAACCAAAAATTAAATTAAAATTTGTGCTTTTATAAACATAAATGTTTATTTACATGTGTGCCTGCCTCTTACGCTTGCTATACCGATTATCCGATTGCGATGAATCTTTTGTGAGTTAGGGTACGTCCGAAATATTTCTAAGAAGAAATTTACGAAATATACGCAAGCAATTTAAATAGATAAGCAATGTTGCGATCGAATTCAAAATAGCACAATATATTGTAACGGTAGGAGCATCTCATAATAATTACTCTTCAAATACCGATGTCGAACGACTCCATAACACTATTAATGAATATCTTTGAATAATAAGATATGATACGGGAAAAGACCAAAAATCAATAGGGTAAAAACTAGCAAAGGTAATATTACTATGATTATAATATTACTATTCTCTTTATAACCGGAAAAAAACCAATAACTTTGTAACTGGAAACATTACCCATGAACAGCACCAATGAATTAAAGAGAAAATATTGATTATAATAATGGCAAAAAAAAGAAAAAAACAATTGGTAAATTAAACAAAAATAGAGAACACACTACGAAAGAAAAATAGTAATCGAAATTTTTATACCAATTTTCACGACAAAATACTAAGAACTATCTACAAGTCCAAAAAAGCAAAATAATCATGAAAAATATTAACAGTATAAGTTTCATTCACAATTGTATTAAAAAAATTATTATAGTTAGTAAAACTACTAATATCCTAAACATTAACAGTTTCTGAGCTGAATTTAACAGTTTACGACTGTATTTTTGCAATGTAACAAAATTTCACGATGAAAAAAGAAACAAGTAAAATAGAAATAATAATAATACACAAATAAGTGTCTAATAGCAAAGTCATCGTACCAAGTTGGTAGCTAAGCACACGCTGATTTGAAACATGCATTGTTCAATAGATGCTTTATATAAATAATATATATAGAGGGCGAGACAAAAACAAAATATTAAATTTAATTTTCAATTATTCAATTTTATTTTAATTTTATTGTAAGTAAAGACATTAATTTTCAATATTTTCATATGTCACCACCCACCATACAGGTCATATTTAATGAAAAAAGCTCGATGCCGGATCGTCAATTTAAGTTGTGATTTATACATAGACAACAGTCAAAATGATGAAAGTAAGTAGAATCCATTAAACCAAGTCAACAACTCACATAAATAAAGAAATCTCGGTGAATATTTATTTATTTATTACAAAATAGACTTTTAGTTGAAACTTAAGTTTATTGCGAGAGGGGAGCAAGCGTATGCCATCAGTTCTAAAGGGGTGTAATATGAGAATATTTACATAACTTTACTAGTAAGCCCTGGCAGAGGTTGATCTGCCACAGACCGCTTTATACATTTCAAATTATTTGCATGAAATAGTTATGGTAGAATTTTTCAGGTCAGTTGGTACAAAATTTGGTTTGGTCATGGCAACACTGTCATCTTTGAGTGCAAGCAAAAGAGCGTAATCAATGCTTAATGAGTAAGAAAACAGCATTAGCACTTTTTTTTCCGAGAGTATAATTACAACCATTTAGTGAAATTTTTGTTGTTGTTGTGTTACGAATTATACAAGCAGTGATACGAAATGTATAATCAGCGATTACATTCGTACTAATTAAACTATTACGGCCGAATTTTCTAACCAATTTTAATAAAAAGTATTCTATCTCTTAAGTTGGAACCAACCCTACACATCCACAAAATCTCATTGAAACCGGTTGGACTGCTTCAGAGATTAGCGAAGCCGAACATCGTCACACTGCAATTTTACATATTAAGAATATATTCTTATTAAATTAACAGATAACAGATAAGCAGATAACTAAATATTGATAAATATCGAACTGTTTCTGACTAGGTTTTCTCGCCGTGTCCAGAGTTCGTAACAGAAAATTTATTTGTTCTGTTTAAGGTAAGATGCTAGGAGTTATGTGCTGTTCCGTATGAAATTAAACGCTTTTTGGTTCTATTATAAAATATTTATAGTTATATCCTTCGTGGGGTTCTTCTTATTTACTTCATATTATTTCATTCATGCTTAATGTAATACTAATGTGTCTCCATTATTGTTGCTCGTTGTCTGCTCATTGCCTCTCAAATATTCTTTGGTGGCCCGATATAATGGCGGCATACGCATATAGCACGACTTAGTGTTCAGAGTTTTGCCCAGTACCCAGCTACTTGGTCCGCCGCCCACTCCCTATGCACCTAGTATCTTAGTCACTTATTCCGACAGCCAGACACTGCTTCAAAAGTGATAGCAAGGCGTTTTATGCTTAGCTTATGTATTACTTCGATCTAGAACCGTTATTATGTTCGGCATACTCCCCCATTCCTTTTAAAGTACCCCTTTTCCATTAGTTAAAACGCGCCATTCGTATCAGTATGCTGTTGCCAAGTTTGAGAAGTTTTTTAAGCCTCTTGCTTACCGGCCTATTGTGTATTCTACGTTTCACTATTCGCAGAATTGATCATTGTAAGATTCCACCTTGCGTACTAAGTTTGATGTTGTATAGTTTATTTG
>JBAMBQ010003664.1:0-20036 GCA_037044495.1 Stegana nigrithorax
CATTTTACATTGCGTATATGTAAAGTAAAATAAAAAGCAACAGCAGCCACATAAAACCAAATTTTTTTTTTTTTTTTGTTTTTTTTTTTATATGCAAAAATTCTTACTTTGCTGTTGCTGCTGCTGCTGCTGCTGCTTCGATTCGCATCGATTCGATTGTTGACAACGTGCACAACTTATTGGCAAATGCTTTGTAGCCAAGAATTTTTATTGGTCGATTGCTTGTGCTTGAGCAAAGAATGCGCGCAGCATAACAAAAATGATTTGGCATAGCCACAACGTGCAAAAGTTTTTCTATAAGTGCCTGGCCGTGGTTTGGCATTGCTTTGCCTAACGTTGCGCTTGGGTTTGTGTGTTTGTGTGTGTGTCTCTGTGTGTGTTTGTGTAAAACTCATAGCCAAAGTCATATTGGAAAATTCAATTTGCAAAAGTTTTTCATTCATAAAATGAAATTAAATATTTAATTTGCAAAATTGTTTGACTGCGGCAGCATGCGGCATAAATTGCATAAAGCGACAGCAAATAGCAAAATAAATCACAAATGAAAGCAAAAACAAAAAAAACAAAAAAATATCGCAGCTTAGTTTCTACCTTTGGGCTAAAAAATATTGCATCACATATATATGCCTTATACAATACTTATACGTATCAAATAGGTTAAGATTAAAAGGCATAATTTTAATTTCATTTTTACGCTGCTGCTGCAACTCGTTTAATGTTACACTTCAGCAAAAAAAAAAAAACCAAGTAAACGACTTAAATGCTTATACATGATCCTAAGCCATAAGGCATATATATGTTGAGTTACGAAAAATTATAAAAAATATAATTTTTTTGCAATGAGTTGCCAAAACAAAAAAAAAAAAATTTTATAGAATAAAAACAGAAGAACCTAAATTAATTTGCAAATCAGTGCCAGAGCGTCAGCCAGGCATTTGATATATAAAAGCAAAGCGTAGCCAAGTTGACACATGCGTACTTATGTTGCCTGGCCTGGCGTTGACTGTCGCAATCTTAGACAGCATTATGCAGTTAAAGAAAATTTGCGCATAGAATTGGGTTAATGCGCGCAATTGTGTGACCTACTAAAGACAATTATTGCATGCTGACACACGACTTAACGCGACTAAATGCAACTGCAAGTGCATTATGAGTGCAACAGCAACAACAGCAACAACAACAGCAATACCAACAACAACAACCAAGCCATGCTGCTGAGGAGCTCTGAGTGCTCAGTGCTCAGTGCTTGGTTATGCTTTAAAATCGTTTTCAAAAGAAATGCAGCATCAATTATGTGTAAGCGCAAAACGCTTTTATAATGCACAAAACTGCAAGGCAGCAGACAGGAGGCGGCTGAAGGGGATAGCTGGCAGCTGGCAGGCGGCAACAGGCAACGTGTGCAAGTGCATTCAAAGGTTCAGTGCAATTAATTTTGTCGACACTTAACACTCACGTCGCCACGTCGCCACGCTGCCACGTTGCCATGCCACAGATACTCAATGTGCGTGCGTGAGTGCGTGCGTGTATGCGACAGCAGCAATTTATGGCAATTTCTTTTTTTCTTTTTCTTTCTATTTTTGTTTTTTTTTGTCATTAAAACTGAACATTTTCAACTTTGTAAACCTTGTCAAACCATTTATGACTTTTCCAGCACCTGTGTGTGTGTGTTTCTGTGTGTGTGTGTTTGTGTATGTGCATCTAAGCATAAGCGTAGTTGTGTATATGCGTTTTAATGTGCGTTTCAAGTGCACGACGCACATCGCACATTAGCCATAGATGGACACAGAATGTCGTTATGCGTTTGCTGCGTAATTAAATAAAATATATGATTTCTAGTCAACGCATGCGAACCAACTGACATTGTACGCACTTATGCATTTGATTTTCGGGAATGTGCCTGGCTAAGCATTTTGAGGCTTTCAAGATTTGTTGACACAACATTAGCTGCAGCACCTATGCCATTTAACTGTATGACTTGCCTGCAGGCTCATTTTCCACATGTAAACAAAATGAAAATCTAAATCGCTAAAATTATAAAGCCAATGATTTATTTAATTGTAAGGTATACAAATATTTTCACTATAATTTGAGAACGGCAAAAAATTTGCGCATGATGCTGCACAGGCACAGAAGACTGTGGCATGTGTAGAAGCAGCTGAAACAATATTTCGCATATGTTAACAAATGGCCAAGAAAAAATAGAAAATAAGACGAGGCCCATGCTTATAAGGCGAGAGTAGCGGTTTGGCCTGCCAATTAAGTGATTGCCAGGTTAAAAGTAGAAACTGCTGCATGCTCATATTTTATAGCATGAGCACAAAAAAAAAGCACACGCAATGTGCCAGCATAAGCCGCACCAGATGAGCCGCATAGAGATTTATCTCTGTGGCATAGGGATTTGTGAACTGCTTCGGGCCAACGCTTAATGTAGCTAAGCGCATTTTTTTGCTTTTTTGACAAGGCTGTAAATTTTTCTTGTGCGAAGCATAGTTTATGGCTAAAGAGCACAACGGGATCACGCACAATGCTAATGCACTTCAATAAAAGTGGAACGAACTATGAACTGCATGCGTAATCCCTGTGTGCCCTGCTCGCTCTCTCTATATTTAGTCGGCGAAGCATCGAAGACACAGCAGCTGTGCAGCACACTGATCTGATGTATATAGTGCTTTGCCAGTGTGTCAGGCTTTGCAGCAAAAAAAAAAAACTAAATAAATTTAAAAAAAAATACGAGTGTAAAACAATTTGACTACAGCAAGCCAGAAGAAGAACAATTTTTTACTTGGCAAGCAAACGATAGAAAATAGAAAAAAAACAGAAAAAAAATAAATAAAATCAAAAAAAAAAATAAAAACTAATAATAATAAAAACGTCACTTAAATTGCAGCCATAACACTTTGCACTTAGCTGGCACATAAATAAATTGGCTGCAGCAAATGCCACCAACAACTGATAGAAAAAAAATAGAAAAAAAACACGAAAATAAAAATAAAATGAAATAAAATAAAAGAAAATAACATTTGGTGCTAAATTAAATCATACAAAGATACGTTACAACGCTGCGTGTACTGTGTGTGTGTGTGAGTGTGTATGTGTGAGTGTGTGCAGCATAGAATTTAGTGAAATCATGACTCCATGTCAGTGACAGCAGCAACAGCAACAACAACAACAAGCAACGAATTGAAATGACCCACATTATTGCCAACTGTCGGTGTCGGTGTTGGTGTCGGCGTTTGCTGTTGTGTCTGTGCTGTCGCTTTTATTGCCCGCGTCGTTGTTGCTTGGTGCTGCTGCTGCGATTGCTGCGATTGCTGTTGTCGTCATAGTGAAACGTCAAGAGCAAACAGCAATGCCAGCCACGAACAAAATTAAAAAAATAGAAAAAATAAAAACAAAACAAAAAAAACCGACAACAAGCGCACGAAGCAAACATGATGAGCTAACGAGCAATTTAAGTATTTAATTTATGTACAATATATACTTATATATATATATGCACAAGTATAATAAAAATATATAAGAACAGGCGCAGCTTATTGCTGCCAGCAAGCTGTATTATATATACACACAGTTACAGTATACATAAGTACATAGTGTATAACTTAGGCGGGCGCATTGGCTGCATTGCGTAGAAATTCTGACAGCGATTGCGGCTCTGCAGTAATTGTGCCACAGCCGGATGCGGCTGCAGCTGCAACAGCAACAACAGTTAGCAGCAGCAGCAGCAGCAGCATGCAAGCCAAGCCATGCCAAGCCAATCCGCCTGCATGTACTGCCTTTGCTGTTGCTGTTGTTGTTGCTGTTGTTGCTGCTGCTTAGAAATTAGAAACGCCAGCCGCATTAGAAATGTTGAAATGTTGCTGCTTGACACTTGTGCGCATCCCACAGGCCGAGCTGACAGGCGCGAGACGCACTAACTGCACCCAAGTATATTATACAGTGGGCACTAAAATTACAGGCACGACACACTTGTGCCTATAACTAATTCAAGCAGACAATGCCTCTGCTCAAATCGTTTAAGTAAAATCTCTAAACTCATAATATGCTAAATGAAAATTTTAATGCACTGTAATGTAATTGGGTATTGCCCGTCATACTTTACCTTATATTAAAATACTTACAATACTCATTTGCTTTTTGTAATCTGTGGTCTATCAATGTTAATTATTATTATTAATTTTTTTTTTTGTTTTGTTTTAATTTGTTAATTGTACTTTAATAGTTATTATTATAATTTATGTTACAATTATGCATATGCAAGGCATTTATTCGTATATACCTACAGTATTGAGCAATAATTTAGCAATCTGATGTGTTTAAATTTTGTTTGACAGTATTTAGTATACTATAGATAAACATACTAAAGCATTATTTTTTATATAGCATGCAAAGCATAATCAGAGTCAAAATGTGCTAATATGCGAGTGTATACTGTGGATATATGTATATACATATATAGATCGGGCAAGCAGCAAAAAAAAAAAAAACAAAAACAAAAAAAGAGAAAAAGAAAAAAAGGCAATGCAAAAGTTTGCAAACCAAAAGCAAAGCCAAAGCCAAAGCCAAGTAACTGCGGCCTAGCTTTTGGCATGCTGCCCTATATAAGCCATAAGTATATGTTGCTGTTGCTGTTGCTGATGTTGCTGCTGTTGCAGCCGCTTTGCCGGCTGTGGCCTGTTGTAACGGTTTCGCATGCGTCTGTTTGCATTTTATGTGTTGCAAATTTGCCGTTAAACACATTTTGGCCAACTGACAATATGCAATGATATGCCAAATGCTGCCTGCCAGGCCACAGTGTTGCCAATGGGTTTAACATTTTTCACACAAAACAGGTGACTCTGCGAGCGAGCGCAAGAGACTTGGCAGCAATTCGTGTACAACTTGCCGACGACTTGTTTATGGTCAGCGTCATGTGAAATGCGAAATGCTTCTTCAGCTGACAAACTGAAAAACTGAAAAGCTGACAAACGTACGTTCAAATGTTCAAACAAGCTTCAACATGCGATCTAAGTATGTACATTTGTCATGTGTGTGTGTGTTTGTGTATGTGTGTGTGTATGAAAGAACCTACAGCTTCTGCTTTGTAGGTCAGACTTATGTACTGCAATGAGTTAAATACGCGTACGCGTACTTCTTATGAGTTGTTACTTTACTTTACTTTGCGTTTTTGTCTGCTTCTTCTTCTGTTTTGTCTTGTTTTTTTTTTTTTTTTTTTTATTTATTTATATTATTTATTTGTTTTTCTCTTTTATTTTGACACTTGCTTACTTGCTTTTCTGCATGTCTGACTGTCTGTCTGTCCGTCTGTCTGTCTGTCTGTGTGTTTGCCTGCCTGCCTATGTAAAGAATAGTTTTTCTAGCTAGCTAACTCTCTGTCTGTCCGTCTGTCTGCTGCTGCTGTTGCTGTTGCTGTGCTGCTGCTGTGCTGCTGTTGCTAGTCTTTCATTTTTATTGTTTTCGTATGAGTGCTTTCATTTTTACACAATTTTACTACGAATGGGTGAATGTCGTTTTGTTGTCTGTCCTCTGTCCTCTGTCGTTTGCTATGTGCTACTGTTTTACACACACGCACACACAAACACACACACACACACATATACAGTATAACTTGTGCTCAATTTCACTTAAAATAGACAAACGTCGGCGACAGACACAGCAGAGTGCAAAGAACAAGAGTGTTGCTGCGTGTTTTTGTCTACTGTTGCTGTTGCTGCTGCTGCTTCTTCTTGCTGTTGTTGTTGTTGTTGCTATTATTGTTATCTATATATTGTTGTTTGTTGTACTTTTGCTAGCCAGCCACAAGTGAGATTGTTTCTGCGGTTGTTTCATTGCGGCAGCAGCTCATCTTATTTTTATTTTTATGCATTTTACTGCTGCTCGTATTTTATATTGGTCTTCATTTATTTTTATTTGTTTTTCGTTTTGGGTTTTGTTTTGTTTTCTAACCCATTTTGTGGTTTTGTTAAAATTATAAAGTTCATATTTATGTTAACTGGCTGTACATGGCAAGCCAAATGCTTTCGTTGCTCTAAAAGCGTTAAAAGCAAAAGCAAAAGGCATCGGTATCGGCAACAACAACAACAAAAACAACAGCAATAAAAACAATTGGCCTGGCCTGGCCTGGCCTGGCGCAAAACAATTAGCAATTAAAATACAATTTCTGCGGTACAAAAAAGCAAAAAAAAAAAAAAATAAAGGCGCAAAAGTACAAAGCAACACTTCCAATTCCAATTGTAATTACACGCTTTGTATTTGATTGAAAATTGAAAATGCTTTGGCCTAATGTGCGCCGCATTGCCGCGTTTTGCTCGGCTTAGACTGTTAACTGGTTTTTGTTTTGTTTTGTTGTGTGTTTCGCACATTTCCACAAAGCAACAAACAAATCAACTTCAAATCAAAAACAAGCAACAAACAGAAAAACATTAAAAAAAAAAAAAAACCAACAACACAAAAACACTGAAATGCTTTTTAATTTGAAAACTTTGTTTAATCATTGTAGCGAAAAATTGCCATTGCCTGTACTTGCCTATACTTTACTTTTGCTACACAAACAGTTTTCCCCCGCTTCAAATGCCAAAGCGAATCTGCTGCAATTGCGGCTGCGTCTGCGCCTGAGTCTGCGACTGTTGCTGCTCGATTTGCTGCTGCTGCTGGTTATGAATTGAATGGCAGAAGAAGCAACACAGAATTGCTGTTTGCTGACAACTGATCGCAGACTAAGAGAACATGCAGCATATTGAGGGCAATCAGTTAGCTGTGCAATTAGCCAACTAAGGCATTACATCAACTGCTGTCGCAAGAATCTAGCATTCTTGCCATATTCACAGCAGTTACGATTTATGTGTATGCCTGCTTGCTGCTGCTGCTCCCCTTTCATATTTGTCTGGCATGCATGAGCGTAGAAAAGACAGAAACAACACGCATAAATGTCAATTGTGTGCTTGCCGAGCCTTGTCTGCTCAGTTTATGCGGGCTAATAATATAAATATATAAATATAGGCTGATTCATATAGAGGCACTTTTTTCAACAAACAAAAAAAAAAAAAAAACAAATAAAAATAAAATGATAAATTCATGCTGAAGTTACAATTTTTGATGTATATAAACTGTGTTTGTCCCTGCTTATTTAGAGAGCATTACAGTCTGCTTATTACAATACAAGCTAAAAAAATAAACTCCAAAAAAAAAAAAAAACAATTTACAAAAGAATTAAAAAACAAAAAAAAAATAGTATGGCTCAAAAAAAAATTACAAAAACTTACAACAAAAATTAATAAACGTAATAATGTTTATCTTCTTAATAAAAAAAACTTATTAATAACACAATCACAAAAAAAAATCAAATAACATTAATTATGAAATAAAAAATAAAAAAAAGATTTATAATAACAGCAATTATAAGTCTGTAGTCAAAATTGAATTTTGTGATAGAAAGTGGCTTTTCAATAAACGTATTTTTCATTTTATTCACGAAAATCAAGCGAAAAGCGAGCACTCACAGCATTACGTGTGCATATGAAAATGGTTAATTATTATGTCTGTTGGCTTCTGCGCTGCATTGTGGCTGCGCTGCGGCTGCGGCTACGGCTGCCTGCTCTACTTCAAGCCACAAGCAATGAAATTATGCTGCCACCGTTTTCTGTATTTCTCGTTATTAACGTATTTTTGTGTTGCTGCCATTACGTAATTTATGCGCAGGCAATGCCAGCAGCTGCCAAGACAGCTAAGGCAAAGAGGTAACAGAAAAGCCAAAATAAAATACAGTATAAAAAAAAAAAAAAAAATAATGAAAATTAACAAAACAAAAAAAAAAAGAAAAAAAAAAACGTAGAAAAGTAAAAGAAAAGTAAAAATAATGCGCGAAATGAGCGAAACATAAATAAAATATTTATGTTAATTTTGTTAACACAAATTCGCTTTCATTTCATTTCGTTGCGTTGCGTTTCATATTATTTAATTTAATTTTATTTTAATTCATTACATTATTGCATTCAATTAGCTCTGCCTTTACCTGCGCATTTCTATTTCGCCACGATTTCTACGAATTCATTTCTAATTCAGATTGTTTTTTTTTTTTTCTTTTTATTTCAATTTCTTGTTTTTTTTTTTTGTTGTTTTTTGTTTTTTGCTTCTTGTTTTGCCTTTCCTTTCGGCGTTAATTATATGAGGAAAAAACCGGCGCATAATTAGCGCACATATAAACCTGCAAATTTTGCCATGACTACGCAAATTTAAGGTTTCAATTTAATAACAAATGGCAAATGTATTTGGCAGATTTTTAATTTGGCAAATGATGGGCATGATTGCATATGCGCAAAGCGAATGAACTCGCGCTTTTGTGATAATTAGTTAATATGTTCTTCTGCCGCTGGTATAAAATTAAAAACAAATTTTAAAAATTAAATTTATATGTCGGGTGTGCCAATGCTATTCTTTGTCAAATTAGTAAGCTGCCACAAATGATTTTTATTTCTCACATTATATGCCTTTAGGCAACCAATAATTTTCACGTTAGACATTTTGCCGTTTATTTTATTGTCGATTGTCTTTTATCGAATGGCAAGCAGATGTGGCTAGGTCTGTCTACTTGCTGTCACGCATGTTCTATTTATGAATGTGTGGAAAATACTCGTATGCCAAAGGAAACTAGCTAGGCAGAGCTCTAGTCGGGCACACCCTACTATAGAATACCCTGTACCCAGTTTAAAATAAAAAAAAAAAAATCTAGCAAAAGTCATTTTTCATCCGATCTTTCCTATGGCCTCTATATGATATAGTGAATCGATATACATAATGTGTGAGATATATGATTAGATATAAGCTAGAACTAGAAAAAAAAACTATTTTTGTTAGTGAATCTGGTTTTTGGGCCGATCGTTCCTATGGGAGCTATATGTTATAGGTTGAATATTGAATAAACTAAATAAACTCGTGTCGCCTGTGGATAAGAAGAGTCCTCATGCCAAATTTGATGTTTGTAGATATAACCGTTTCCAAGGTCCGTGTGTTTATACGGACAGACAGACAGACGGAGATGGCTAGTTCGACTCACCTTTCGATGCTGATCGAGAATATATAAACTTTGTTCGGTCTGTCATGCCTCTTTCGGTCTATAACATACATTAGCACAACTTTTACATGCCTTTTAACATTTTTTTGGTTCAGTGTATAAACACAAGCATACAATTAACCTTATATATGTACATACATAAATGGAACAGCCAATATTTATAGATACTTGCCTTTACAAAATTAAAGCGAACATTAACAACAAGAACAAAGTCTATGTTTAATATACATTTATAAATGGGGCATATATATTCAGTTCTTTGCTAAAAATTATATTAAATAAATCGTTGGTTTTTATCGGCTGTTTTAAAAAGTTTTCGCTATAGTGCATTGTACAAAATAAATTTAATTAATTGCGCACAACGTGCAGCCCTAGCAGCGGAAGCCAGACTTGAGCACACCAGACATAATAGACACAGGCCCAGACCCAGACGCGGACGCGGACGCAGACACCTTTCGATTTTTCATAAAACGCGAACTTTCGGTTTTGTAGCCTTGAGTGCTCATTAAACTTTGATTAGTGTGCAAAATGTGTGCATTAAAAGCATACACACATTAGTTGTTGTTTTTGTTTTTTTTTTTGTTTTTGTTTTTCTGTCTGGTTTTTTGTTTTTGTTTTTGCTTTGTTTTAATTTAACACTCTCCTGTGCTAAGCCGACCGCGCCCATAGATAAGCTGCCATTTTGTGGTTGTTTGCCACCGGCTCCTGGCAATAATGAATGGCTTTTGGTTTGCCAAAGCAAAGCTCATGCCAGCCAGCATTTGGCGCAATAAGTGTGGAAAAATCAAGAAAAACGGCAAAAGAAAAAGTGTAAAAGCTATGGCACAGCAGCTTCTTGTGTGAAAATAGGAAGTCCATGATAAAAAGTTAATCAATCTTTTGTGGTGGCACAGCCGCGGCATGGCTCGGCACGGCACAGCACGGCACAGCACGGCTATGCAAGGCAAGGCAAGGAAAGGCAAGGCACTGGCCACGGACACGGCGTTTTGCTGCTAAGTAGCCGCAGCTGTTGTGCCGTTGCTGTTACTGCTCTGGCCTGCTGCTACTCTTGGCCGAGTGCCAATGAAAATGCCATGTACGAGCATAAACTAATAATAAGCACATTAATGAAATTGCTGTGAACAGCAGCAGAGGCAGCAGCAACAGCAACAGCAGCAGCAGCAACAGAGGCAGGAGTAGGAGCAGCAGCAGTTTTAATAACCTTTTAATAGTGTCTATGCGCATCGTTTACTTACCTTGCCCACTGCTCCCCGCCTGTTGGCCACTTGCCGCTTGCCTGCCTCCACACTCATGAGCTACACATGCAAAAGCCTGTCTTAGTCGCTCATCGCAAATTGTTCAATCAATTGTAAATTGTAAATTGTGCATTCGCCTGTGCCCGCATGTAAATGTCAGCCGAGACAGCTGTTTTCCGTTGCATTTCACTCTCGCTCACTTAACTGGCACAAGCTGTCATTTAGATTTTTCCAATGCAACGGTCAAGCCAATGTGCACAGGATGCGCGCAATTTAAATGCAAGTAAATAAGAAAATGAAAGTTTATATACACACACACATACACATACACATATACAAACCCATAAAATAGTTTATAAAAAAAAAAAGTTAAAATAAAAACTACAATATTATAAACAAATGCTGGGAAGAAAAAAAAAAAAGAAAAAAACAAATAAATAAAATAAAACACACACAAATAAGTAAAAATGCGAAGTTGTTTGTATTAATCAGTTGCTGTTGACTGTGACAACAACTTGTTACTTACATTAATGCACACAATAATAGTTACACTTACAAACTTTCTCTCTAATGCAACGAAAATTCTTAAATCGCAAATAAACTTGTGAAAGACAGAGAATATTAAGTAGCATATAAAATATCCTTTGAAGACCCTAAGAACTGTTTGTTGCAAGCGAAAAAGCAAAGTGGCAAATGCCAAACTGTTTGCTGGCAATTCAAAACGGAACTTGATAATTATAGCAAATACAACTAATTCGGCCAAAACCAGACACCGATGGTGTTTTTGTTCTGTTATGGGAACCTGTCCGGTTATGGGAATGCATTTTGTGTGGCAAAAATTATGAAAATCTTGCGAGTTTTATACGCTTATGAAGACTGTCCGTTTTGGGAGTTTGGGTATGGAATGCATAATGGTATTAACAAAAATCCCTGTTGTGGTGTTTATTTTTTTGTTTGTGTGTGTATGTGCATGTTATTTATAAAAAAATAATTTTTGTAATTTTTTTTTTTTTTTTATATGCACTTACGCGTAATTGCATTGCATACATTTTATAACTGTGTCAATGTTTGCAATTATAAATTAAAATTATTAAATGCAAACAAAAAGGCAGCACATGCACAACTTGCACTTGCCTCAACTGACTGACAGATTGACTGACTGACTGACTGACTGACAGTATGTTTGACGCATAGACGCCCAAACGCTCTGCCTGGGCAGTTGTGTTCTGGGCCTTGTAAGTGTGTGCATGCTTTAAATTTTCATTATGTGCTCTGCCCATGAACTAGTTTGGTTACATTAGCTTTTTTTTTTCTTAAAATTTTTCTCTAAGTTTTTTTTTTTTTGTGTTTGTTGATTATTATTATTAGTGCGCTGTGCTGTTTCACTGTTCATTGTGCGAAGGTAAATACAAATTAATTTCGTTGCGTCTACGAAATCCGTTTTCGCGCGTTTTATTTCAAAATTGTTGCGTCTAATTAATGTTTACACAATAGACATACGTATATACATATGTATATATATGTGTATGTATGTATGTATGTATGCATTTTCGCACTATACAGCGCGCGCACAAATGAGTTTCACCAAATTGTTTTGACTACATTAGGCTTCGATTTTTTTTTTTCTTTTTTTTTTATTTCGCTACAATACAATTAGTGCCATGGTAGCCATTTTGAAATCATTTATTAATTAACACGATGTGAGAAAAGCGCACAAAATAATTTCCTATGTCGATATGTATTGCCATTGTGCTTTGACGCAGCTGCGTGGCTTTGGTACGATTTTTTTTATTTATTTTTTTTTTTTTGTAAGTTTTTTTTTTTTTGAATTGTGACTTGCTACACATTTAACTGTGCATATATTATACCTCACTTATGTACTTTGAATTTGTTTGGTATTCTCATGCTTTACCTTGCCTACTAATTTGCTCAACATTTATGCCCGGCATTAAAGGCAAACTGCTAATCAATCATGTGCATGTTTAAGCACGCGCATAGTCAACAAGGTGCCAACAAAAAAAGGCAGCAACAGTAAAACAACTGTGCGACATAATCCTCAAACTCTTTACTTAACAACATAAAAGTAACAAAATCCAAAAAGTCAGTGAATAAAAAAACAACATAAGCAGTAACTTTGTTCATTTTAAACAACGCGTCTGCAGCAATGAAGAAGAAGAAGCAACAGACAGGCAAAGAATTTCACGTAAAATTTTGTCATTGAACAGCTGAAATTGGTGGCTTGTCAAAAAGTTATGTGACGTCACACGCATCGTGCGCGAATTGAAAAGCGCAAAAAAGCGCAAAGAAAACATTTGCTTTATGTCATTGAGCTCATTGTGAGCTGAAGTTTGACGACTGACTTGCAATTGTATGATACGCATTACAATGTGATTATTTGCAGCGCATACTTGCCACTAATGCAATAAGTAAATAATTGTAAGCAAAGAACAGCAGCAGAAATAACAAAAAAGCAAGATAACAAAAACCGAAGCATATAAAAACTTTTGCCGCATAACTAAGCAAATACAGACAATGCGTCATTTCCGTCTTAAGCAAAGATCCTTAGCTGAATTTGTTAGGCAAACTGCATGCCACGTGTGCGTGTGCGTGCGTGTATATGTGTGTGTGCGTGTAGGTTGTTAGTATGCTGCCACGTGCAAAGTGCAATTCATGCTAAATACGCTTTGGCAGCATATCAAAATAACGAAATCCGCTTAAAGAGTCATGGTGACAGCATCAAATGTTCATACATTAATTTCAGACAATGTTGCAGCCGCAGTCGCACTCTTACTCGCAGCCGCAATGTGTATTTGTATGCGTGTGTGTGTGTCTGTGTGTGAATGTGTGTTTTATGCACGTAATTTTACAACAATTTATCATTTGCCATGAATTGTGTGCTGCGGGTTGACAAAAACGTGCACACAGACTATACCAAGCCAAGACTGAAGTACACACACACACACAAACACACATACATACACACGTTCGTATGCTTATAGATGTCAGCGCTGCTGTCAGGCGCTGCTAACAATGCCAATGCCAAGCTCCATTCCGCGCGCAGCACCCAAAGGCAAAAGAAGCTGCTGCGTCGTCGTGGCATATAGAATGAATGAATTTCAGTTTTCATTGCTGAGCTGAGTCGATGCTGGCAGCAATTTTAAAGAAATATTTTTGTGTCTAATTGTTTTTTATGGCTTACGATACAAATCCTTTGCAACTGCGCAAAAAATAAACAAGTCGACAGAAATTAATAAAATTTTGAGCGCGTTATCCTTTGCAGCAGCAGCAACAGCAGCAGCAGCAGCAGCAGCAAAATATTTCACTGGCATTGCTTGGCTGCCCCCATTGTAGGTCATAAATCATAAAAGACGTACAATTGCCTTGTTTTGCGAAATTTCCCCAGACGCTTGCAAAACCGAACAAAACAAATGCCGACAGACAGACGGTCAGACATTGAGACAGACGCAGCAGCCGACGCCATGGCCAGACGACGCTGCCTGGCTTCTGGCCTGTTGTTATATTGTTGTTGTTGCTGTTGTTGTTGCTGCTGTGTCAAATAAATTTGCCAATTTGCACGCTTGCATATGTTGTTGTTGTTGTTGTTTCAGTGTTGTATTGCCATTGTTGTGCATAGCTTAGCAAAGCGCCATGCAGGCATTAACATTAAGAACAAAACAGCTGCGCCGCCTTACAGTCACATATGCAGGCAGGCGTGCCAGCCTGGCGTCGTCTCTTTTTGATTCATATATATGCCTTATGCCGCCTGAATGGCAGTCATGCGCAAGAATTTAAGCCGATTTTCATTGCATTTTTGTTGACTACTAGATTTCGTTAACTCCTTTTGTTTTTTTTTTTTTGGTTTTGACTATAAAGAAAAGGATGATTTTTTTTTTAGCAAAGCTTTTTGCATTGACTGCCAGCAAAAGATAGAACTATGATCTGCTTTTGAACTTACATTGCAGCCTATTTGGCATTTGTTATAGTCTGCTTGCATGCACAGAGTTACCATATTCATTCAAGTTTCAGATGCCTGCATTTGCCATTTTAAAGCTAACTTATGTCGACAAAAAACCATAAGGCATATATAAAGCTAAATTAAGCGCTTTTATTTTATTCATTTATAATTCATTTAAGCCGCTGCTGTGCTTGCACTTTAACGAAAGATTTAATAAATTACTGCATATATATATATATATTTATAAAATACTAATTAGCATTTATCATATCATTTATATGTTTTTATTTTTGTATTTTTGCAGAACACCTTCGGAGCGTTCGGGTAAAGGTTGCTGCGGTCAGTGGTTTGCTGGTCCACCGCTGCGTGCGCTCATTGCCGTTGTGGCATTGGGCGGCGTTGCCTGTGCACTGGGTGGCGCCGCTTTGGGCGCGACTGGTCTGGCTGGGCCACCGAATTCACACCTAACGGCGGCACTATTGATGATCGGTGAGTCATTTGTTGTTGTTGTTGTTGCTCATTTACTTTTTCCATGCGACAGCTTACATAATCTCACATTAAGCCCCAAATAAAGGCAAATAAACAAATGCAACTCATTATCGCCAATATTTGTCATTAATGTTGTTTACACACAAATGTGACAACACTTGTGCCAATTATCGCATTGAATGCGTTGCGTTTATTTGTCGACGCTTATAAGTTTCGTGCCTTTGTTGTCTTGTTGTCTGCCTACGCATTCACACTCGCAGTCGCACTCACGTTCACGTTTACATTCACATACTTACTATAATATATTTGCTTTGGCTTTGTAACAGTCGCTTTGCGGTGTCTTCGCTTCTGCCTTTGAATGTTTGTGTGTGTGTGTGTGTGTGTGTGTGTGGGCATGCGTGTGTGCTATGAGAAACAAAAATAATATGCATAGAAATTGACCCAAATACTTGGCAAAACAAATTATACACAATAATTGTCTGTTTGCTTACCTAATGTGCCTAATTGCAGGTTTATCTTTTGTTTTTTTTTTATTTTTTTTTCTCTTAGTCGGAACTGCGCGACTGAATGTGTCGCCTGCGTTATGCAGCTTACATGACATTTTACACTGCATAGGGAAATATTTTGGCTAGTTTATGCCTTGCATTATGGGAGTTGCCAATTTATAAATGCACATAACCGGCACAGCTTTGTTTGCTATGCGAATAACATTTCAACTACAGGAAGTTGTTGACAGCAGTTTATAATATGAGTTTCGAAGACCTAGAAAATCTTTGCCTTTTTTTATTAAAACTTAAATAGTCATAGTTGCCGCCGTGACTTTTTAAAGCAATTTAAAAAATAAGAAATTAAAACTATTTTTTTCTAACCTAAATTAATTATCAATAACTGAAAAATTTAAAGTGTCTTACAAATTTATTGAGCGGCTGCTCTTTTGGCACCAGAATATGCAACCAAAGAGACAGCAGCTAGTGTGTTTATCCATTCACAGAGACCTTTAACTAAGTTAAGTAATCTCTGGTTCAAAGTTCTTCTAGCATTACAATTGACATCATAAAAAGATTAGCTGTAACCATAATCTGTCTGTCAACTCTGTCTCTGTCATGTCGTCATAAAAAATAAGTTCGCCGTCTTTTTGAGCTAGGCACTTGCCATCAAATTGGCATTATTTTTTTATTCTTATACCATGGTATAGAATAATAGATTTTTCGACTTTGTTATATTAGAGTACTTGGGAAGAAAAATTAAACATAGAAACCAGGCATACATTATCAGTAGGGGTTAACGAATTTGCATGAAAGAGAAACAGAGCGCTGAGCCTCGCTTCAAGCTAAAGAACAATTTTCGTTGTTGTTGTTGTTATGAAATATTTAAAAGCGTGATTCTGATCTGTGTTTATGCACCGATTTTAATAAAATAAAAATACTAACATTAATTGAAAGATGATCTTTCAAACGATGTATATGTTTGATGAAAATCGCTTCAGTATTATTAATTCATATTCCCTTTCAAAGAAAAGTTCGAACATTTTGCATACAGCTATAACTTGGCTTATGTCTGATACACAAGTGCATTAGAATAAATTACTTGTTTGCATAACACAAATTAAATATGCGCAGTGGCGTGTAGTTGATAAGCATATGCGACAAGATCGGATAAGCAATTTGCCAGTGCAATTGTTTGCAGTGCGACACGCGGCATTATGCAGTCGCTGCCACTGCAAATAGCTGACAGTTGACTGGGCTCTGGGACGTAGGCACAATGTGCACAAAGGCTGCTTAGGCAGGCAAATTTCGATCTAATCAATTTTAATGGCGGTAACTCGGCTTTTAATTTTAACTACCGTAGCATGACATTGTGCCACTTACAGACACAATTACCCAAAATGCATTGTGACAACATTTTACATAATAATTTTTATTACCATTTATTTTTTTTTTTTTTTTTATTTTATTTTTATTATGTTTGCTTTTTATGACCGGGAAAAAAAAAACAGAGGCAGCAGTTATATGGTTAAAAACTTTTGACTTTGTGACATTTTCGCTTGCATTTTGTTGTTTTTATTTTTATTTTATTTTATTTGTTTGCTTTTGCTCAAAAGCCAATGGTAAATTTTATTTTGTAACTTTTTGCGCGTAAATTGTACGTAAAAGCGTTTTAAGTTTTTTGCTTTTCTCAGTTGTGTTTTCTTTTTTGTCAATTTTTTCTTTCTTTCTTTCTTTTTGTTTTTTTTTTTTTTATAACGACAATGCCTTTGGTAATTACAGCGCCGTGGGTTTGGGAGGCGGGTAGTGGCAGCGCTTGATGATGATTTAACTACAATTTACTTACTTTAGACAATTGAACGTTTTATGTTTTCATGCTGTTGTTGTTGTTGTTGTTGTTGTTATGGCTGTTTTACAACAACAAAAATATTGTCAAGCGCAAGCAACATGACACGGTCGACTTGTTACAAAAACGACGGCGTTGCGCAAAACAAGCAAAGATAAAAATAAAATAAAATTAACTGCTGCGACTATTACTAAAACAAACCCCTGCGGCCAACGACAGCCAAATGCACACTGTAAAAAAAAAAAACAAAAAGCTAAGAAAATATTTTTATTTTTTTTTTTTGTTTTTATTTTATTTGTTTTAAATATGCGTAGTACTGCCAAGCAGTTGTCAATTGTTTGCAGCGCGTTCAAAAATAAATTTATGCATAAATAAAAAAATATGAAAAGCGGCGGCAGGCCGTTCGCGCAACAAAACTTGAAAGTGAAAGTGAGGCTGCACAAATTACAGGCAAGAGTAGCAATTTGTTTATGCTTAACAATACGTCTCGTCTTGCCGTTTTGCATAAAACGACAAACAACAACAACAACAAAAATGCTACAAAAACAAAAAATGAAATAAAAATAAAAAGCAAAGAAATAAAAAAAAAGAAAATAAAATTATATTGTATTTATAAGGTAACAAAAAGAAGAAAAACAGAAGCAGCCACTAAATGCGCGTTCATTTTCTTTTCTTCTTTGCAGGCGTTGGCGTTGTGCTGGTCACTGTCAGCGGCGCTGCTTGGCGCATGACTGCACCCGGTGGCCAGACCTGCCTGGGCCTGGGCAGCAGCGTCGATTTGGGTCGTTGCGGACGCCGGCCATGCAGTCGCGGCGGTGGTGCGCCGCACGGGCTGCTCTATCCGGAGTTTCAGCATCGTCCGCCGCCGCCTTCGTATCAGGCCAGCATGCAGGAGTATCGGCTAAGGTGAGTCACATAAATTATAAACAACAGCAGCAGCACCACCAACACCAATACAAACACCAGCAACAACAACATTAACAATGTTGTCATGGCACATTGTTTGTTTGTCCTTGTGCCGCTGTTTGTAATATATGTAAAAAAAAAATAAACAAGGAAATGGCATAAAAAAAAATCACTCACACAGAAGCAAAACATTACATAAACAAAACAAATGCCAAGCTCACACCCACGTCACAATGTGGTTAACCACAATTTGTGGTCTGCCTGCATTATCCTGTGACAAAGCATGCGTGCAAATGTACTCACTGCGCGCTGCTAAGGTTTGCATGTCCTTGCGTCATTAAGTGCATTTTATTATTTTATTCAATTTTTTTTTTTTGCACTTATTACTTTGCTTTGAATTTTTTGGTAACGATGTTTGTTTTTTTTTTTTTTTTTGGTATTTATTTTTTATTTGCATTTATTTTTTTTAATTTCGTTTTTACAGACTTTTGCTACTGGATCGTGATCGGCAGAATGGCGTCGTGCGTGGCAATTCACCACCGCCCACATATCGATCTCACGCTGGCAGCCTGCTACGGTAAGTTCAACTAACATCTCTTATAATAATTGAATTTAATTTTGTAATATTACGCTTAGCTATGCTTTATTTTTTTTTCTGTTTTTTATTTTTTTTTTCTACGTTTGTATGTGGCTTTTATTTTTGTTAGAAAAATATGATTACCACATTGAATTTCCATAAATTATATGAAAACTTTTGCACAACGTCAACGTACACCAGGGCATATGCACACGTACACTCACACACACACAAACACACACACACACACACACAAACACACACTTGCCTATAGTATATTGAAGATATATATGTGTGCATGCACATGTGTACGCTGCTACGGGCGACCACTGTAGCATTGAGGAAGTAAGTTCCCCATTCGCCGGCATGCCCGCGTTGGCCACCATGCCGCTGTTTGACACACCATTGCCGTGTGGCACACTCGAATTTCCAGCTCGGTTTGGCTTCGTGCGGTTTTCGTGGTGTTAAAATTGACACAACGCAACGCAACGCAAAAGTTTTCAGCATTTTTGCACAATACAAAAACTTTATCCTGCTGCCAATTTTTGCAGCGAATATTTGGTTTTTTTTTCTCCCATTTTTTTTTTCTACTTTTTCCTGTTTTTTTTTTTTTCTTTATTTTTTTTTGGATTTTTGGATTTTTATTTTGTTTATTGTTTTTTTGTTGCCATGATTTTCGTTGGTTTAACGCTTTATGTAAATTTTGCTAAAAGTTGTATTAAATTTGCAACATTTTTGCTAATGTTTACTTGTTAAAAAAGATTTAAAATATAAAATAAACTTTACCAAAAAACAAAAAAAACGAGTACAAATCGAGGGCCAGTCCATAAGTTATTAGTTTCATCACTTTACTGTCAAACTTTGCTTAAAATTCATTATGCGATTTTATTTCTGTAGACGTTTATATTGCAAAAGCTTTGTACGTTTTACAAAATCATACCTGATACCTAAATGCTGACGAGATGAAAGTTTTTGCAGTGAAATGTACTCAGTCTAATTGATGTTAGAGCATTTAACACATTTTTCATGGGCTGCACAAAAAAAATTAAAGTTAAAGTTAGTCACAAGCTAAAAGAAGACTTTGTGGGAACATAACATTATTTTCATATTCATTTTTTATTTATTGAAACATTCATTTTAAAAATAAAATAACTTAACATATACACTTATATCACTTTTAAAAAAGAAAAATGTAAACATAAAACCCTAATCCGGATCGTCCCGAAATCATACTTTAATCCGGATTGTAATCCGGATCGACCATGGTTTCGCTAATCCGGATCGCAAGTTTTATAATGCAATAAAGGGTGAAATATGATAAAAGGAAGGTTTTCAGTCTTTTTTTTTTCTTTCAAAGAATGGTTTTAACTTTCTTTGAAATCTTGATGTTATTTTTTTGTAGTTATGTATGAATAATAATTTATAAATATTCTTCTTTTTAAATATTTTTATGGTAATACGGATTATCTCATA